>JAFJYH010000152.1:0-104229 GCA_017365405.1 Cadophora malorum | reverse complement strand
CAATTTAGGTGTAGATATAAACTCTTCTCGAGCACTTCAACTTAGGCCTTTTCCTTCCATAGGTAACCCACAAGTTTATCCCAGTCTTACATGTGACCATAGAGTCACGTGGGTCCGGATCTCATGCTTCTTTGGCCAAACTTTTATTCTTCTTCGGCAGACCGTTTTCTATTCATGTAGTGGGTTTCAACTCCCTGCGAGAGAAAGATCTCCGGTCCAAGTGTGACTGAGCCACTGCTGTTGCTGTCTAAAGTCTCGCTTAAAATCCTCTGCACTTGGTACCAAGACGGATTACACATCTACTCGAGTAGCCGTCTCACGGTCAATTTAAGCTTCGAATCCTCTTCTATCACATCTCCATCCACTTGAGCTGTTGCCCTTTCACCACGTCCCAAGACTTCTTTCTTTCTTGTCCATTTTGGGCATAGGACATAATCCTTTTAAAGCTCCAGAGTCTTCAGGACGTCAATGTCGTCATCACCTGAACATCCAGCTCATTTCTAATCCTTTCAGAATGGCACGCATATCACTCTATATCAAAGTCTCCATCATCCGTTTCTTCCAGACCATAGGCCGATACTGTGATCTCTATCTCTCCACACCGTATCCCCAACGCCCATCCTTCAGCCGCACCATCGCTTCCACGGTCGGTTCCGTCCCCGGAAAGTTCAAGCTACTCTTCTACACACCTCCGGGGTACCACATCAGGTCTAAAGCAGAATTCTATCCTGTTCTTGTTAATTTCCACGGAGGCGGATATACTATTGGCCATGCAGCCGATGATGCTCGATGGGCTAGTGAGGTTGTCAAGCGGACAGGTGGAATGGTGGTAAGTGTTGATTATCGGCTGGCGCCTGGTTATCCCTTCCCAACTGGTATCGAAGACTGCGTATCAGCTGTTCTGTACCTCTGGAAGCATGCAGACGAGTTGAACTTGGATACATCTCGGACAGCATTCTCGGGATTCAGTGCTGGTGGCAATTTTTGCTACACGGCTGCTATTCGTCTTCACGAGGAGCTGAAGCAATTGACAGCAAATGAAATCATTGGAAAGCACGAGGTGGGAAAGCTCGTTAGTACAGTGGCTTTCTATCCAGCCGTTGACATGACAAAGTCGCGAGCTGAAAGGAATGCATCGAATCCGAACATGAAGCCGATCATCAACCCAGTATTCTTGAAGCTGTTTTCTGGAGCATACTTCTCTCCTGATCAAGATACGCATTCGCCGCTGTTGAGTCCAGGCGTAGCGCCAGATCAGTTGCTTAAGGATGCTCTTCCGGATGATAACGTGATGATCACTTGCCGGGGTGATGGATTGTTGAAAGAGGGAGAGGACTTTAGAGAGAGGTTGAGAGGGCTAGGGAAGAGAGTCGATGGGTATACGGTACCAGAGGTACCGCATGGATGGGACAAGTGGCCGAGCTATGGTAAGGGGGATGTGAAGAGGGACGAGGCGTACAAGTCTGCTACTGAGAGCCTGAAGGAGTTTTGGTCTTGATTGCCGGGGTATGAGGACCATGAGAGTTTGACAGCAAGGCATCTTCGGATGGGTAATGCATGCCAGCACTTACCAAGGAGACTTTCAAGTCACCAAAGTGATAATTTATCTAATGTAGCTCAGTCTATCGGATTGCAAGCCACAAAAGATGAAGACTCGTTGGGATATCTTTGTGATCAAATTACCGAATCTATCCCAGTAGAGGAGTCTAGGCAACAGAGAGAGCCCTGTACGAACTCAAAAACTGCCCACAGGTATCATTTGGGTCTGCTTTAATTCTAGATAGTAAGATGGGACACGTTCGTCGGTCGATATCGCTTACCAAAACCCCTGGATAAACAAATGTCACGCCACCTGTGGGTAGGTCGTGAAGAGAAGGGAAGGGCCCGGCCAATGCAATAGTCATGGTCTTCATCAGGACATAGCCTCTATCCTTGCACAACCAACCGCTTCAGCCTCCCTGTTCAACACCTCAATCTCCGCCTTCACAAATGGGATCCCACTTGTTACTCTCTCCTCACATATATCCAGCTCAATCTCGCCTGGGAAATAAATCCTCTCTACCCCTTTCATCCTTTCGCACCCCACAACTTTCTCATACAGCACTCCCATCCTCTCCTTGAACTCCTCCAGTCCCATAAACAAATCCGGCTTAATAGCCACCAGAAAATGTCCCACATCCGCCTCCTTCCCACTCGTATCATACGGCCCGGTCACACCACCCGCAAACGCACTACCCGACAACACACCCGAAAAGACATCCATCATAATACTCAAGGCACTCCCCTTTGGCCCACCCACCGGCAACATCACGCCCTGCAACGCCTTCTCCGGATCATCAGTCCGCTCACCGTCCCCATCTAAGGCCCAATCCACAGGGATCTTCTCCCCCCTTCTAGCAGCCTTGTGGATCTTGCCTCTGGCAGCAACACTGGGCGCCATATCAAGAATAAACGGTTTTCCTCCCTCCTTCCCCGGAGAACCACATGCAATCGGACTTACTCCCATTAGCTTCTCCTTACCTCCCCAAACTGGAAGTGCAGGCGAAGAGTTCGTGAATACAAGACTCATCATATCAGCATCGATGGCCTGTTGCACGATCCACGCACTCATACCGAAATGATTAGAATGCTTCACGCTAACCATGCCGATGCCGAATGTCTGCGCCATGCTTATAGCGGCTTGCATGCCCATATGAGCACCTAGGAAACCGAAAGAGTTGCGACCGTCGACTTGAGCAACTACGGGTGTGATCTGGTGAAGAGTTGGTGAGGAGAGTGGATCCAAGGCTTTGGACCGGATGCGTTTGATGTAGGGCTCGAGACGCATGATGCCGTGGGTGTCGACGCCGCGGAGATCGGCGAGCACGAGGGCGTGGGCGATGATGCTAGCATTCTCTTCGGGGACGCCGTGCGCTATTAGGAGATTCTGGGTGAAAGTTTTGGCGGCGGTGGATGAGATATGGATTTTGTAAAGAGGTTCGTCAACAGTTGCTGTTGCTGAAGTTGATGCCATGGTGGCGTAAAGTGAGGGGTAACTCCAGGTTCTTTTCTTCTAATCTGTATTTAGGGAACGGAGAGAAGTTGCGAAATCACTCGGAAGTATGTCAAATGTTTTGCATAAACCGGAATCCAGGTATTTGAGAATCAGTAATAAATATAAACAGGCGTTGCGAGGCCGGGCCGACTTCCGTCACCAACGGAGAGAGCTCCGAGAGCATCTCAAGTCCCGGTTTAATTGTCGAGCACTGTCGATGATATAATTGCTGCTTTTGAAAGATCTCCAAAAATTCTAAGATATTAATCCAATGGGAAAGTATACTTTCAAATATCTTATCTATTAATTGAACATATAATATTGACAGACCGGGTTCGAAATACAGAAACAGCAATGTTCTCAAAATCCGCTAGACAATTAAACCGGGGAGGACCATAGTGGGGTTGGGTGAACGCATTTAGCGAGCATAGACAGTACTTTCAGCGCAAGCACACTGAAACAGGTCATTCAGGGCACCCAAAGATCAAAGTCAAATTCAAGCAATCTGAACAAAGATGTTCTTCTGGTTATAATCAATAAAATTCATTCATCTGCTTTCATCGTTGCACATGTACGACCCATACATCAGAATCATCATGTCCTCTTCTCAGAATTCTCAACTTGTTCAGCATCACCCATGGCAGCAACCTTCTCCGAATCACCCATCGCCATCGCCTCAGCAACACTTCCCTGACCAGCAGTCAAGGCAGCCCCCTTCCTTCCGATGATATGCCATGGCAGATTGAACATCTCATCCATACCCTCAAGCGACTTCCCAGCTGTTTCGGGAAGGAAGAACCACACGAATCCCAAGCCAAGAAGCGTCACTGCCGAAAAGAACCAGAAGGTTCCTTTAGGAGAGAGTCCTGGTGGCCCGTCAAGGAGCATCAAGGGAACGGCTTTGGAATTGCCGTATTGATTAGCGAAGTGCACACACATGATCATTGAGGTCCCCAAGGATCTAACTCGAAGTGGGAAGATCTCTGCACCAATAAGGTATTGGATTGAGTTCCATCCAAGAGCCCATCCCACTCCAGAAAAATATATAAATGCGATTGCTCCAGTTCCAGCATGCTTTGCGGTACTAGATTGCACCTCTCCTTTGGAAATTCCAGGGACGGCGGTCAAATAGATGGCGATATACAGCATGGAGACGAACTGGATGATGATTCCAGTAGATAACGAGCGTTTGCGGCCGATGAAGTCGACCAAGAAGAATGCACATATGAGTGCTGACACAAACTTGACGACACCGAAGATGGCGGTAGCGAATAATTTCTCAGACGAGCCAGTGGTGCCAAGGAGAGCGAAGAACTCGGGGGCGTAAATGGTGATTGACTGTGCGCCTGACCATTCTATGTACTGTTAGCAATTGGCCACTTGAATGGGAAGTAGGGAATCTTACGTCCGAGGAGTTGACATGTTAGACCCAGAAAAATCCGATATCTGTTTCCTTTCAGAAGGAAAAGCTCTTTGAGAGGACCCAAGAACCCGGCACCAAGAGTCGCCTCACGTTCGCGATCAAGCTGATCGTGGATATCGATCAACTCCGCTCGCACGTATGGATGATCGGCAGGGAGTTGTCGGAGTTTCGACATATTGGCTGCAGCTTGCTCATCTCTACCAACCTTGGCTAACCATCGAGGAGACTCCAGAGCGAAGATACTCATAACTAGGATAATGCCTGCAAAAATGAGATGCAAGATAGTCGCATCGATCCATTGCTTGGAAGTGCTATTGGAGATGTGAAGCGAAGTACCCCAGTTTGCGAAGTAGCCCAGCATGATCCCGAGATAGACAGATCCACTGAAGATACAGATACAGAGACCTCTGATACTTCGAGGCGCAGACTCTGCTAAATAGGCTGGGGCGACAACAGTCGTTTGGCCAATACCTAGGCCCATGATGAATCTTCCAGCAAGCACTTGCCCATAGCTCCCGTTCGAGGTGATGAAAATAATGACGCCGACAATCCAGATTGTGCAGAGCTGGCGGGTTGCCCAGATACGGCCAAGTTTATCGCAAGCAATGAAGGCAATTAAGGCGCCGCCCACACTTCCAATCTGTACCATCGCGGTGATGTTGCCGATCCGGGAAGCTAGTTGAGTCTTATTCTGGGTTGGTGTTACGGACAGGCCGTACTCTGCGAATAAGTTAGCAAACATTCTTGGTACATCAACGGAAGAACTCTACCGGAGATGAAACTTTTCTGCGTGACAGTAGTTCCAATAAGACCTTCGTCAAGACCTCGAGCAGCACCCTAGAAGCAGAAAATCAGAAACATATTTCCAAGTAAATCAATTCCGTTGTGCCTACCATCAGCCCAAAGCAGATCACTGAGAAAGCAAGTCTCCAATTGAATGCTTCACGAGGAGTCTCTGCCAAAGCAGCCTTCCACATCCCTCTTCCGACAGGATTTCCCATTTTGGCGATTTATGGTATCAAAGGGCAGAGGGAAGCAAAATGATATATGTACCAAGGCTAGGAAGAACAAAATAAAGCAGGAAAAGAAGGGCGCGGAAACACGAGCTACTTATGGATTTCCGTTCTACTACCTAACACCAAAGGCTGCGTATGTAATGGCCTCCAAGCTCCATTCTCCCTATTTAGCTGAAGCATGACTGCCCGCGAAGGCCCATGAAGCCGCAAGCCAGCCAATGCCATGCAGCGATCTTCAGAAAAGCTTATCAAAAAACGGACCGTCCTCGGGGTTAAATGAGAAGAATTGACGCGGCATCGTCCATCCGCGCGGGGCAATCCTAGAAGAGGCGGAGAGTTGGAGTTGTCAAATGTGGGGGTTGTCTCCAATGGGGGAAGGTTTAGACCGGCGTTTGACGGTCAGATGCACCGACAAACTCCAGGCTTGCACACAAGCTCCAGGGGGTCCATGCCACCGATGAACTTCTATCTCTTGGCCGATGCTTGTCCCGCCTTGGAAGAAGCTTAACTCATGGTAGCACGAACATTATCCCCTCGATGAACGGATGTGGCTTATAAGTACTGTGGATGATTGAGGACAATGGACGAAAAACTCAAGAGATCCCAAAGGACAGAGGCAAAGTCTGTGAGTGGAATGTGAGTAAGACTTCATGACCCCTCAACAATTCCTCGCCTTTGCCGATTCTCCGCTCCCCACTTGCGGGGTGCTGAGTTCTTACGTAGAGTGGGGGAGTCGGTGTTCCCCCGATCCCTCATGCCAACAGCAGACCTTGGGTTTGTACGCCAGATCAAATCAGCGGGTCGAGCGAGCAAGTTTTTCCCGCAGTTCCCTCCGCTTACAAGATAGGATCGCCTGTCAGCATATTATTATCTAGCGCCAAACTTTCTCCAAAATCGAAGTCTGGTTGGAAATCGTTGAAAACCCCCTGCATGATAGTGTCTATCTGAAATGGAAGCTCGGGATCATTCGGCACGCCGAACAGCGACTCCCAAGACTCCGAGGTGAAGAAGTCGTCGAAGGGCTGGGAAGGAAGTGATTCCTCGCTGTTGAACTGGGTCATGTCGGCCTCGGTCGTTGAATGTTGACCGCCCTTCTCATGCCCGTAAGTATGTGGATCAGAATTACCTTTCGGCGTTGTGACTGTTTGCGAAAGTTGAGAATTTGACGCAGATTTTCCTTGCTTTTCCATGAGCCAGCGAAGAGTTACCGAAGACAGCTCGTCCAGGACGTCTCGGCCTCGTCTAGCATCTACAAAATGCTCCGCAAGTGCACTGAGAACACTTGAAGCAGTATTGAGATCCATCATCAGTGCCTCGACGCTCGTGTTCCTTGTAACGCTTGGGACGCTCCAGGTACAATAAAGCATTGTGACAGTTGCTAAGAAAATCGAGTGAAGTGTCTGCCAAGTGAAGACAAGTAAATCACCACGATAAAGTTGGTCGAAGGTGCGGATGGTAGCAACTGCACTCTCATTACAAAGGTACAGTGACTCATGAGATGGGTTGGGAATTGCTGGACTTGGCCGTAGGAGCAGCATGACTACCTCGTGGTACTTGATCTTGCTGAGCTTCGTTTGGGTTTGAGAGAGTTGAGGGATTTCGGCTGCCCAATGCTGCAGTCGGCTGAGAATGTCAGTCTGCCATTGCAGAACATCTGGAATCTGTGGATATGTATATGCTGGAGTGCTGTGTGAGATACTGTTGGCAATATACTTGATCTCAGAGTTCAATTGTGCAAGTTTAATGAGGTGTATGGCATTCGTAGTCGAAGTAGGCGGGTTACTCTCTGGCCTTGGGACGGGGTATTGAGCCAATAGACCATCGTCATCTATATCCGCTGGCAACTATATTATCAATTTTAGCGAAACATGCGCAACTGATTGCGGACACCCTAGGATACCTACGCGCAATTCGCAAGCCTCGTCCCTTAGACCTATTGGCCGTCCCATGATTGTTCCCAGTGACCTGTCCAAAGCATACACGACCCAAAAGACTCTCGTCCTCATTTCTTGAGTTAAGAAGGATATGTTTCTCCCAGCTCTAACATCACGCTGAAGCCCAAGATCCAGGACAGACGCGATACATTGGTAGTTGAGATAGAACAAGTTCAGCCCCATCGAAGGATTATGCATTCCGTACATTTGAAGGAGTAAAAGACACTGGAGACCTTCTAGCGACCCTTCAATTTGTATCTTGTCAAAGTGATTCATTGCTGCAACACAGTAACCTTCAGCTGAAAGAGGTAATTTCAGCCGGCGAGCCAGGATGGTCGTAGAGATTGCCAATACCATTAACACCTGGAATGCTGCTACGTGGCTCGGACTATCAGTGTCAAAGACATGACGCATGATTTTTGTATGTGTCGGTTGATGCAAGATCGGGTATTGACAATGTACAATGTCCCAATAAGCTTGAGATAACTGCACAGCGTTCTCCAAGGTCGATGGCAGTGGAGCTGGAACAACCTGGAATGCTTTGCTTGCAAGTGTTGGTTTCACCTGTGCATAGCCGTGCTGACGACGGTTTGTGTGCCGCCTGCCAATGCTTGCGAAGAGAAGTTTCGCAAAGGAGTAGCCGCTCGAAGGGCCTACATATCGAAGGTCCTGCCCACCGGTCACGGATAATAATCCGATCTCGTGAGCGAGGCGCTCTGGCTGAGTATTATCTGCAACTGGCGGAACGAAAGCTTGCGCAGGTTGTTGAGCATCGCCACTGACAGTGAGACTACTGCGCTCTCCGTCTTGAAAACCGTTGTCGTGATTGATCCTCGGTCCGCTTCTTGCGTCAATTTCAGGGCAATGTGTCGCCAATGTTGCTTCAAGCCAACGAATTCTATCCTGGAGGCTAGTCACATACCTGCATGGTGTCAAAATGGAAAAGAATGTGAGAAGCTAGTCGTAGACAAGATTTTACTTACGCTTTGGAATATTTATCATTTAGCTTCATTCCGTCGATGCAAGCAGCTCCAGCTTTTCTACATTGTGAACACACTGGTGATGCGCCATCGCACTTCATGATCTCGAGCATTAGCCATCGTATTCGATCACACCGAATACGTCGATGTCGGAGACACAGATTGCTGAAGGCAGGCATACCTTGATCTTCCTCTTTTGGCATCTCAAACATGCAAATCTGATTCTTGTTCCTTTGCGGGATTGACTCCGATCCACAGATTCTGCATCAGGTGTGTTGCCTGCCGGCTCACGGCTTCCATCCCGCTCACTCATTATTGTATAATGAGTTGATGGATTCCCGATTCTTCTGAAGATGAGACTGTGGTGGGATATCAAGGGAGAATGAGCTGACGGAAGCTGGGCCGTGATGACGGAAGGCGTCCCGCAAATGAATGGTCACGCTTGACCTCGGCGCCAAAGTTACCTACTTCCTGCAGAACTTTGTATCTGTTGCAGAAATTATAATGGACTACACAAGCCTTTGATAGAGAAATATCTGTATCCCCATCAGATCTGCTCTTTCGATTCTCTCACTTGCCTTTTCTGAGTTTCAAGATGACAGTCATTCACATCGGTACTTCCTCGACCCACTTAAAACGAAATCATCACAATTCTAACAGTCAACGCAGTGCTTTTCAAATTCAAACCTGCAGTCACTGCAGTACAGAGAGCAGAGTTCGTCAAAAATGCAAAAAGTCTCAAGTCTTTGAGCTGCGTAAAAGATGGAAGGCTCATCGTCGGCGGGCCTTCGGAGACCAGGCCGATCAGCAAAAGTCAAGGATATGATTGTGCGCTTGTGAGCTATCATGAAGACTTGACAGCAGTGGAAGATTATCATGTAACCAAGGAGCATGAGAGGTCAGTCAACGGTTGCGTCCTGGGTAGCATTGCATTTCCGGGACAATGGATGAATTGTACCGCTGACACGAGAAAAAAAAGGCTGAAAAATTCATATGTGCTTCCGTTAACAGAAAGTCTGATCAGATTTGATTTCGAGGTTGACCAGGAAGACGAGAGCTTGGTTGGGGTGCTGCCTTTCCTCGGGAGTCTAGGTGTTGGCAAGAATGAGTGATTAGTCATTTGTGTGCAAATTACCGCAGTTAAACTTAGTTATAAAGGCTATGGTTATAAGGGTGTTGCCTTGTAGGGGTAAATTTCTCGAATCAAAAAAATCTAGCCCTGAAAATCGAGTACGTTAGGTATTCGTACTGTTAGGGTAACCCTCACGATTAAGTGCTGAAACTCTGAAGTAACAGAAAGTGGTCTTTTAATTAGTTAGATCGGAAAGGTTTTAAGGCAAAGTGATTCACTCCCGACTTCGGAAAAACCGCTTGAATAATTTGATTAATTTTGGATAGTTCGAATAAGAACACTTATAAAAAGAAAGGCTGCGAATACTATAGTATCTCCTTCGAAGCTCAGAGTTTCGTTTCAGGACCTTAAGAACCTCGTCGGCGCAGTACTCTAATCGCTAAGCCCAACTTGTTACAAGGATGGTCGGCTGTTAAGGGTATGAAAGCTAGGATTTGGCCTACCCTACCAAGTTTTACTGTACTCAGAGAACGTACCTAACTGCCTCCACTTGCTATTCCATCATGGCCATCCAGATTTCTACAATTATCTCGATGGTGATTAATAGGTGCACCGAGAATCTCCACTTTGAGTTGTGTGTAAAAGTCTATCGTTTTCTATCAACCCAGCCAGCCTAGGGTATCTTTCCCACCGCTATAAAGAGAGTTTCAGTCCATCGAAACGCTATACACAAGCACAGAGTCTACAAAGCACCTAGCTGTATGGAACGGGCTTCTTCGACGCTTTCATAGCTTCGTCTGTGCCCGGAGAGACCATCTTTGGGAACCTAAGATGGTGAATGACCAGGTCTCCTTTCATTCTTTGCCCTCTGCACTGGCGTCCTTCACGGCGAATTTCGTGACTTTATTTTCCTCCATGTTGGTCTCAGTAATTCCAGCACCTGTCATGTCATTTGCCCCTTTCGATGCGTCTCCATTTTCGGCCATTTCGCCTCCAACATCCACATCAGCTGCTGTTCTAGCATCAACATTGTCATTGGCTTTCTTCGATTCGGCGATATGCTTTTGAAGCTCCTCAAACTCTCTGAGAAATTTTGGGCCAACACTGAGGTCATTATCGTTGTCGATCTGACCATCCTCGAGATCCGGACGCAGATTTAGCGTTCTTTCAGCAGCACGACGCCAGTACTCGCGCGATCGAGTGCTTACCCGCCGAGTGGTCTGCTGAAGAGCTCCGTAGAAGGCCTGTGCCTCGTTTTCGAGACCAAGGACGCGCAGGGACCGAATAATTCTGGTGATACGAAGGTGGTTGTGATCGAATCGGACATCCCAGTGGCCACAATGGCTGTCCCAGTTCGCACCCTTTTGCACCTAGAATTGCAGGTAGTAGGTTAATGTATATTGTCGTTGCTTATGGAAGATACATACCCTACTACCACCCTCTCCCTCAATAAGAACAAATCCATAGAACCACAAAATCTTCTTAAATGAGTCCTTCAACCTATTCCTCAGCTCGGGCCGGGCACGGAAGGCATCAAAGACTTGGCGGTTGATCGTGGGCGCGTTCCATTGAACACCAGACTCCTCGGGCAGCGGAAAGACGATCTGGATGTAGTCATGAGCCGCCTCCAGCTTATTTGCATTCCAATTAAGGATGTCTGACAGATAGCGACCTCGATGATCCGGCTGGGTCCCTTCGTAGAAGGTGATAAGAAGGCTCATCTTGTCCCCAGATTCGTGTGATTGTGACGATCTGAGTTGTAAGGCAAGTGCTGAAAGAATTTGGAACTTTGCAAGATCTTACTTGCGTTTGGACATCTTCCAGTGTTCCGTGTTTTTCGACAAGCGAGACGTCTGGGGAGGCAAGAACAGAGACAGGCGTTTGTGCTGAAGGTGTAGTGACCGACACGTGACCAATGACATCCGAGCTTTGGCGCCAAAATTCACGCTCAAGTCATGGAGGATGTTCACAGCCATCCTTTCACCTGTTCTCTTGGTTGTCATTCGCATTACAAATGCTGTCCATTCATAAGACGCATTGCGGCTTACCCATCTCGGTTCTGCTCATACCATTGCACTCGTTTAAGATCCGCGCCTGCTTCAATGCAGTACCCCGCTTGATTACAATACAGTACGGTACCTTCTTTTTCGAGCCAGACCAGCGGAAGCCTCAGCTGCATCTGGGTTCAACCTCGCATGATGGAAGTCATCACTACTCGATGCGGGAAGGAAACACACACTCGTGGCCAGGATGGAACCTTAATGGAGATCAACATGAGCCGGATCTGTAGGCTATATGGTTGTTCTTTCTGTGTCATTTTCCCTCGTGATATTGACCCTGGGTGTGGTCCGACTTTGAAGCAGCTGTTTGGGATAAAGCTCGGAGCAAAAAGCATAGTGCCGCTATTGTGGGCCATAATCACTCGGACCAATGAAAAGTCTCAAACTATTTAATCCGTTCTTTGGATTGTGGCGTTGTTTTAGGTCACAATAAGCATTTTGATGACCATCAAGCTTTCAGACCTCTCTCAACCCATGCCGGATCATCTAGTGTACCAGACGAAAGGCGGGCTAGTTCCGTAAATGGAAGGTTGTCAAAGCTTAAGCTTCAATAGAAGCGGCTGCAAGATAGATCTTCACTCAGATGGATGCTTCCGTTGGCCGGGTAGGCTCTCGGATGTGGGAGCAACGGTGGCACTAGCCTGTGTCGAATCTCCAAGCAAGCCACAAGCTGCAGATGCTCGTCAGGTCGTGCCAATGTCCCCTATACATCGCTGTTGTCTGAAAGATAGACAAGCTTTTGCCAACAGAGCTTCCTCTCTCAGAAAGACTCTGATGTCTACGAGCTCGATTGCTAGATTAGGACATGAGTTGCTTAGCTCGGCAATGGTATTAGGTCTTCATAAAAAGCTGGCTCTCCCTCCAAGATGAAATTTCCTCAGATCAAGCAGTCCGAATTCCGCCATGCATTTGTTTGTCCTTGCTCTGTCTGGTCTTTTGATCACAGCACTCCCAGCTCCAATGCTTAACTCAAGACATGTAGTCCATGAGAGAAGAGATCGACTGCCCACGCATTGGGTCAAAAGTGCTAGGATCCATGAGGATTCAGTGATACCTATGCGTGTTGCCCTTACTCAGAACAATCTTCACAGGGCAGATGAATTCATGATGGACGTGTCCCATCCAGACTCACCAAACTTTGGAAAGCACTGGACAGCAAAAGAAGTGGCCGAGATGTTCGCCCCAAGCCAAGAGACAGTCTCCTTGATCCATGACTGGCTCGCACAATCTGGGATTTCCAGCGACCGTATAAAGGAGTCTCAGAGTCTGAACTGGATCCACGCGAATGTGACCGTCTCGGAAGCCGAAAGACTTCTGAACACCAAGTATTACGAGTTCACACACCTGGAGAGCGGCCAGACTCATGTTGCTTGTGAAGAATATTCGGTTCCGGAACATGTTCAAGGACATGTGGACTTCATCACTCCTACTCTCCACTTCGATACCAAGATCGAGGGTCGAAAAAAGCGCCGAGCAATGGATGCAAGCGACATTGCTCTTGCAAAGCGTCAGATATCCGCAGCAGGCCACAATGTTCAACCAGGGATCGGTCATTCAATCGGATCTCCGGGCGACAAGTCATTGCCCAAGAATGGAGGTCGGATTCCCTTCGGAACCATCATCGATCAACTGAAGCATTGCGATGTGTCAATTGTGCCAAATTGTCTGAGAGCTTCATATCAATTTCCTCAAGCTATCATAGCCAATCCCAAGAGTAAGTGCTACCTTCTTGGCCCAGTTTGGGAAGTTTACTGATTCCCTTGTCTAGACTCTTACGGTATTGTCGAGTATACGCCACAAGCATATCTTCCAGGTGATCTGGACAAGTTCTTCGGAAACTTCTCGCCATCTGCTGTAGGACAGCGTCCGATTCTGGATTCCATCGATGGTGGTTATCTTCAGACTGATAGACAGGCTTTTGACTACAATGGTGAATCTGTAAGTAATCTTGACTCTCTACGGCGTTAAATGCTGAAGGGAATGCCAGGATCTCGATTTTGAGTACGCCATGTCTCTGGTATACCCTCAAAAGGTAACTCTGTACCAAGTTGGAGATAGCTATGAAGGTGCCTCGTTCAACAACTTTCTCGATGCAATCGATGGGAGTTACTGCACGTATCAAGGAGGCGATGACCCTACGCAAGATGCATCATATCCAGATACTGAAGGAACAGGACTTGGTGTCTATAAGGGACCTGAAATCTGGTAAGGTCATACCTTTCTGCTGCTCTCCATCTCAATCCCACGAGCTATCAGCGTACGCTGCAAAGAACGATTCTCACCCAACCAAGGAAGATGCTGATTTTTTGGTCTGGTGGTGGACTCGCTGCAACACGAGTGATATCGACGTCTTATGGCTACAATGAAGCCGATCTGACCCCATTTTACGAGAATCGACAATGCCACGAGTATATGAAGCTTGGTCTTCAAGGAGTCACGTTTCTCTACTCCTCAGGTGATTATGGTGTTGCTGGTAATGGTGGTCAGTGTATCGATCCTGCTACTGGAATGTACAACACCGGTAAGTAGGACAGGACCAGCGCTGAGTTACACCTCACTTACATATCTCTAAGCGCATCCGGGATGTTCAACCCGGCCTTTCCCAGCACGTGCCCTTGTAAGTACCAATAACTTCCTCCAAGCTAAACATCAACTGACTCTTCTCAGACGTAACATCCGTCGGTGCCACCCAAGTTGCCCCCGGTGCCAGCGTAACCCAGCCTGAGCAAGCCGCAGAAAGTGTCATTCACTCTGGTGGCGGTTTCTCCAATGTGTTCGCCATGCCCTCCTATCAATCATCCGCCGTCAAGACCTACTTCGCACAACACAAGCCCTCATACGGCTCCGACCGCTACAACACATCTCAGATGTCCCGTGGCTACCCAGATGTCTCTGCCAACGGCGTCAACTACGTCGTTGCTGTGGACGGCAATTTCAGCTATGTATTCGGTACCAGTGCCAGCACGCCGACATTTGGAAGCGTGGTTACATTGATCAACTCTGCCCGACTGGCGGTTGGGAAGAGCTCGGTTGGATTCATCAACCCAACTCTGTATGCGCATCCGGGTATGATGAATGATATTACTAGTGGAGGTAATCAGGGGTGCGGGACTCCAGGCTTCCAGACTGTGAAAGGTTGGGATCCTGTGACAGGACTGGGAACTCCGAACTTCCCGAAGATGCTTGCACTTTGGCTGAGTCTGCCATGAAGCTTTCTACTAGGCAGCTCGGGCATGTCCGAACGGTTTTGTTCAGAGCATAAGCAGGAGGAAGACGAAGGGGGCGGGGAAAATGTCAATATACGATAGGCGAGAGTGAGAGACAGATTAACAAATGCCAGAAAGAATAAATGTACTCAAATATATAATTATTGGTACACTGCTATATCCCATATTTTTAGTTTAGGAGGGGAACGGTTGAGAATGGAAATACAGTCCTTGTTACCCTTACGGAATAGGACTGTTTGTCGGCAGAACTCCAAGAATTCTAGCTGCCTCCGCTCAAAGCACACAACACCTTCTCCTCCGATGATCAGAGACCATCGACCAAAGTTTCCGAGCCATTTAACACAATTGCCCAAAAAGTCTGCAAAGGAGTGCTGTCAAGCTCGCCTCCGCACACCCCGCATCATACAGC
This sequence comes from Cadophora malorum, assembly GCA_017365405.1. Classification (NCBI taxonomy): domain Eukaryota; kingdom Fungi; phylum Ascomycota; class Leotiomycetes; order Helotiales; family Ploettnerulaceae; genus Cadophora; species Cadophora malorum. Next base: position 89,074 of record JAFJYH010000152.1, on the reverse strand, counting down.
TCGGGGAACGCCAAATTCGTGCCAACCTGATTCTCAAAGCCCAGCCTCACGAGCGTCTCCGCAGCAGGGTCATAAGTCGGCCATCCTCCCTCATAAGTGCTCAGTCCAGCAACAGGGTCTTTCGCGAACGCCACCCAAGCTCCCTTGAGATACTCCGCGAAAGCGTCTTCTTCGGCAGTGGAAGGCTCGAGCTGGGACTCGGTTCCGAAGAGGAGGGTGAGTTCGGCTCCATGGTAGGCTCCTCCTTCGGAACTAATATTGATGTTTGGGAACAGGGCATGGAAGCGGTAACGCCAAGTGGGGTCATTTGCTAGGATGCTTGCATTTGCGCGTTGGCCGGTTGGGCAGGTGAACAATGCCAGGTCCATCTCGTCCCAGTCTGAATCTGCGAAAGCAACACCACCCAAGGCGAATCTGGATGGAAGCGCACGTGTTAACAACCCATCCCTCCGAAATGATACCCGTTCTGCCGGACGGAAACAGTATTTTTGAGAGTGACTTACTGTGTGCGGAACATGCCTACTTCATAGTCATTACTACCGACCAGAATTGGAATGCTGGCAGGTGTCTCATTGGTGTAGTTGGCAAAGACAATGGTGTTGTCCACAGAGGGACCGAAAGCACTCAAGAAAGCGAACAGCCCTGTAGTTGGCACGGCAGCCATAATTGCGTCTATATCAGCCGCACGCATACATTCCATGATCTCGGTGGCATCAGTGGTTGCATTTCCGCAGCCGACAGTCTCTGTGACGGTATACCAATTTGCCGCGATGGTGTCTGCTGGATATGGTAGGCCGAACGCGAAGACCGTGCCAGACTGTGCGATAATTCCCTTGATTATTGGGTCCGAAGCGTAAGCATATGTAAGGTAATCTGTTGATGCACCTCCTGCTGATTGTCCAAACAAGATGATGCGTTCGGGATCCCCGCCAAAATTTGCGATGTTGTCACGGACCCATTCGATGGCCAGACGTTGATCTAAGAAGGCGACATTGTTTTGACCATCGGGATTTCCTGGGAAGCCGATAATTGAGGTTCGGTAGCTAAAGCAACGTCAGGAGTTATAAAGTGCATCCTTGCATCATTCTTACTTGAAAGTCACAATAATTACGTCCTTCTCCTCAGCGAGTGTAGAGCCGTCGTAGACGCTGGTTGCAGATGACCCGCTTGAGAACCCTCCACCATAGATGTAGATCATCACAGCCTTCTTTTCTTCCCCATACTGAGGTTTTGTCCAGATATTCAGAGATAGACAATCTTCGCTTGTCGTTCTGGCACCTCCAATGGTACCGAAAAGCTCTAAACCGACAGCTGTGACATTGGAGAATGCGATTGCTTCTGGCGTTGGACCAGAGCTACCTGCATTTGGGAGTTGAGGGCATATATTCCCCTTGAGATGTGTCAACTTTAGCAATAAGAATGGACATATTCTGGTAACTTACGAACGTAGAGCCATTGATTGGGGATGATCCGACGAACTTCACAGGTGCTGCAAATCTCAGACTTCCAACGGGAGCTTGTCCAAATGGGATTCCGAGGTATACAGACACATCCGGGAATTTCGTGGAAGCATGACCCGTCACAGGTCCGCTGCTTGTCTCGATGGTTTGGCCAACTGTAAAGTCATCCTCGGTAGTGCAGCTTTCATTGCTGAAAGGAGCGGCCCAGGCCAATGGAAAGTAGAAAGCAGCAATGAAAGTGATGCGATGCATTATGAAAGAAGGAAATGCAAGTGTAGCGAATGACTGTAGGGAAAAGGAATGATGAGGAATTGAGAGATACTTCGTTGCTTAGGATTAGCTTCTCTTATGTAGTATTTCTCCGACACGAACATCGCAAATTGGATAACATGTTTACGACTCGGTGGAATCTTACATGATAGATTGATTGCAAGGCATCGAATGGGAAGTCGTCCTAAACGCAGCTCATGAGGCAAATCTGCCTGACACATGAGCGATCGGTGACGGGGGCGCGATACTCATGCTCCCTTGTCAGAAACCCACTTTTATCGTTTATTCTTTGGTCTGATTGGCCGCCCTAGACGTCAGCTACAAAGTGCGGCACAACAGCCAGATTTGAAACGCCAAAAAGACTTCTCGCACCAGGTAACAATTCAAGAAAGATACCATATCTCAAGGACGAAGATTAATTTCTGTGAATCACACTAGCGACGCCAGGATAGGAGACCGCTTGTCCGAGCCGAAAGCGTGCCACTGTTGTATCGAAGGAGATCGATCGCCTGGCCTCCCGCCCAGTGAACACGACAACCACTATTCGACCCGAGCTTTATCTGATCATTGCTTCTTCTCGAATCGGACTTCTTTTACATCTCCAATACGTGCCTTCGTGAGCTGGACTGTACTCAAGATAAGCCGGTACGACTGTGAAAATTTGCCAGATCCTAGTTATTCTGCGACTTGGACTAGAAGATGAGTATTTCCCTTGTTGGTGACGCTTACGTCGAAGGGACTCCAGATGTTGGCTACTTTCTGGGCGACCAGCAACTGGGCCAGCATTGAAAGCATGCCCACTGGCACTCGAGAAGATGAGTCTGCAGTTGGTGGGCTCTCGGGGCATTTCGCGGTCTCACGGGTGACCTCTGTTGCTTTGATATCTGGACGCCCTCCGGCTCGCTCACAATCGTTGAGAAAGATTCATCATATTGAATAACGATTGAGAAGATGATAACTTTCTAAGACATAAATTCATTCAAAGACTACCAATAAAACAAAACAAAGACCAATTTCAACATCACCACGACCTAGAACGCCCCGATCGAATCCATACTCCCACGGTCAACTAACCCACGCATGGAATCATTCGTATCGCATACCTTATCAGGTTGTATTGACCCTCAGGAGCGGCTTTACAAGCTTTTCACCGAACAACTTCGCCGACAGAGCTGCCATGTCCGCCATTCTCTTCTCCTCATTCAATCCTCTCCCGACGACGACCATTCTCATCGCGCTCTCGGCACCATCTTTGAGCAGTCGCTCGGCCTGGTCGATTGCATTCTCGAGTGAAGTTGGGCACTGCATAATGCTTGCAAAAGCATCTATGCCCGCCAGATAATTCACATCAGCGTCGACACCAACCGTTCCTGCCAATGCTATGACAGGAAGCTTTCGCTGCTTAGCTCTCCTGGCCACTTCGGCTGGAATCTTCCCTCGCGGGGTCTGGTAATCTATGCCGCCTTCGGCTGTGATGACAAGATCGCAATCTTCCATCAAGTCATCAATGCAGAAGTACTTCATGATTACGTCGAATCTGGGATGCAAGGTCGCACCCGCAATCATGAGGCCAGCTCCTAAACCGCCTGATGCACCACTGCCTGGTGCCGTCGATATGTCGTTACCGAGGATGCGCCCAACGATTCTCGCGTATGTGTCCAAACCGGCTGCAAGTTTTTCAACTTGTTCTGGCGTTGCACCCTTCTGAGGTCCAAATACTCGAGCAACCCCCTTTGGTCCGCAGAGGACATTGTGCCAGTTGCATGCAACCTCGATGTTGACATTTCGGAGTCGTGGGTCAAGACGGGTGAGGTCGATGTCGTGTAGCTTGGAGAGATCGTTCCCGCCTCCGGATCTGGGAAGCTCGGCACCTTGAATATCAAGAAGACGAACACCAAGCGCCTGCAGCATTCCAGCCCCTCCATCACTGGTCCCTGAATCACCGCAACCGACGATGATGTGTTCTGCACCATCATCCAAAGCCGCCAGGATCAACTGGCCAACGCCATAAGTGGTCGTACATCCAGGGTCCCGAGCATCGCGGGGAACAAGACGCAGACCTGCTGCAGCGGCCATCTCTATCACAGCTGTCTTTGATCCGCCCCCCAGGAAGCCATAGAAAGATTTTATTGGAGCCTGCACTGGACCGACCACTTCAAGGAATTTGAGCTGTCCCTGTGTAGCCTGGACGAGAGCGCGAGTAAAGCCTTCTCCTCCATCGACTAGAGGCGCTTTGCGAATGATGGCGTTGGGAACAACTCTGAGGATACCTTCTTCGATACAGTCTGCTGCAACATCTGCTTCGAGACTCTCTTTAAAGCCAGAGGGCGAAACGAGGATCTTCATAGGCTTGCCGCTTGTTTTGGGGATGCTGGAAATCATTTTGATGATAAGGTTGACAAAGTGTAGCGAGTGTGTTACGTTTCAAGCGACTGTTCTTGAGCGAGTGTTTGAAGTGATTGTTATTGACTTTTCGGGGCGGATGTGGCTCGCACTATATAGAAAGGCGACGGAAGTGGCATCAGAACACACGAGCAAATACCCAAGTGAGAGTATCAACCTGTTCCCGATCCCTATCTGCCATTCCAAGAACTAACTAGCTTGACTTAGAGCAGAGCTCGCTGTCAAAGGACAAGCAAACGCCATATTCCCAAGGCCACAATCAAAAAGAGAGCTCGATTTAGCAACAAGCGTTGCTAGCACGATACACTACTATTCGTTTCTTTGACTACCAACGCCAATAGCTAAGTAAGTGAATATATTTGGAAACCGAGTACTTGCGCCTCAACCTCAGTGCAGATACGGGTTTCAAGTTCTTCCAGAAACCATGTTCAGCTGATCGGCACACAAAAGAAACGTGTCAGTCATCAAACCAGAAGACGATGTTTTTGTGGCTTGCAATTGAGTGGCTTAGGATGACATCTTTGTTGTGGGACAAGCAGAGCCAGTTCACAAATCCAAGGCAAAATCCAAGGCACGAAGAATGTGCTACCTTTGAGAAAGTACCTCTGAACCCTCTTGTCACAGGCCCAAACAAGAGTATCAAGTCAATCCAGCCACGGCCATTACGCGGTAGTTGTAAGAATCAGGTGATGTGATTCGTAGATGTCGTGATTGATCGACATCAGCGGCTCGGCAGTCTTGGATGGCCGCTCGGCACTTCAGCCCCTATCTGCCCAGTCGCTTAGCCATTGGCAAACAAACACAAGGAGAATGCCATTGGATGGAATGATAAACAGTCAGAATTCTATTGGGACACGCCCCACCTTTTCTCGGTTCCTTCTGGAAGAGACAAGGCTTTAAACCTTGCTCCGCCTCCGATCTTGGGGATTTCCCGGATTGGGCAGCACATTGCAAGTGTCTTTGATAACATGGAGTATGGGGGTGCGGGTACGTCATCCTCAGGCACCAGATACAGGATTCTCTTACCGGCTGTCATCTGAATTCCGACCGGTTCCGGTAAGCTCTCGTGTGCCTATGAAGATCTTCAGAGTCCAGACCAGAAGACCCTCTTCCATCAAGCGAGATGCCCAGGAACTTCGCCTTGCTACATTTCACCGCTAAGTATTCAAGAATTCTCTTGTACTTGCTTGAGAAGCTTTAATGTCTATGACAGGGTGGCTTCACGTAGCGGTCTCGTCGGTTCTATGTATAGGATCTGGGAATGGCAGTGCAACGATGGAGACATTTTCACAGTCCATCAATATCACATATTAAAAACACATCATATTATAGACCAGAACAGCACCACAAGTTTCAGATCATCGGGATATCAAAAAATTACTTTCGTTACAGTCTTTCGTTTACTAATCAACACACTCGCTCAAAATGCTAGAGCGCTCTTCTTCCTCATCACATGGCATTAGACGCCTGCCTTCGTTTCGCAACTTTGAGATCCCACAACTTCAATTTCAACGCTTCCCAAGCAACTTTGGGCGGACTTGGTCGTTAACAGGCTCATATAGAGGTATGGTTCGGGAGCAAAGATCAGACGATGACCTTGAACGGCAAGAATGCGAAAGACTCACAGAAGTCAATGAACATGACGAGCCAGACATCAAGCCAGAGCCTGACGAGACGGTTGACCCTAACTTGGTACGCTACACCAACTTTCACCTCTTCAGAAGTTGCTAACAATACCAAGGTGACATGGTCTTCTGAAGACGATCCAGCTGATCCCAAGAACTGGCCAGATCGAAAGCGGTGGACAGCCACCCTCCTGGTTGCCTGTTTCACATTCATATCACCCCTCGCATCAACTATGATCGCACCATCTCTCGACACAATCGCCGACGACTTCAACATCACCAAAGATGCCGAAAAGGCCCTCGTCATGACCATATTCCTCCTCGCCTACGCCATCGGCCCCTTCTTGATCGGACCGCTGTCGGAGATTTTCGGTCGTGTAGTTGTGCTTCAAGGAGCCAACCTCGTCTTCCTTCTCTTTAATACCGTCTGTGGATTTGCTCGATCCAAGGAGCAGATGATGGCATTCAGATTTCTGAGTGGTCTAGGTGCTAGTGCACCACAAGCTGTATGTTCAATCATCTTCCTCCTATTCCATCCTACCCTACATTCTTCTAGACATCAACTGACTGCCGAACAGATAGGAGGAGGCGTCATATCCGACTGCTGGCGCGCTGAAGAGCGCGGCAAAGCCGTCGCAATCTACAGTCTCGCACCTTTCCTCGGTCCATCCCTCGGTCCCATCGCCGGCGGTCTCATCACGCAAAACACGACCTGGCGCTGGGTTTTCTGGGGGACATCCATCCTGGATCTTTTCGTCCAGATTCTCGCCACACTCTTCCTCCACGAAACCTATCCACCCAAGATCCTCGCCGTGAAAGCAAAGAAGCTGATCCAAGAAACGGGAAACACGGCTCTGCATACGAAATGGCAGAATCCGGATCATACGTTTGGACATATTCTGAGGAAGAATTTGGTTAGACCGTTTGTGATGCTGGCTACGCAGCCCACTATTCAGGTCATGGCCTTGTATAGAGCCTATATTTATGGATTGAAATACCTTGTGTATGTTCCCCTTCCCTCTTCTCCATTCGGTAGGATATCATATACTAATGATCAAACAGCCTCTCCACATTCCCCATGGTCTTCGAAGAAACCTACAACATGTCCATCGGCGACGCCAGTCTCAACTACCTCTCCTTAGGCGTAGGTTTCGTGATCGGTCTCCAAATCTGCGCTCCCATGATCGACAAGGTACGCTCTCCCTTCCTCTTCTTATCCTCTCCCATCACATCATCCAAAACTAACATTCCACCCCACAGGTCTACATCCACCTCAAAACCCGCTACAAATCCCCCGGCCGTCCCGAATTCCGCATTCCCCTCATGCTCCCCGGCGGTCTCCTCGTCCCCATCGGCCTCCTCATCTACGGCTTCACAGCCCGCTCCTCCATCCACTTCATCGTGCCCAACATCGGCGCAGCAATTTTCGCCTGCGGCTGCATCATCTCCTTTCAATGCGCTCAAACCTATGTCGTGGATGCGTATACCACTTACGCCGCTAGCGCTACGGGAGCAGCGGCCTTTGTAAGGACTATTGCTGGGTTTGGATTTCCGCTGTTTGCGGGGAGCTTGTATGGGAATCTGGGAGTTGGGTGGGGAAATGCGGTACTGGCGTTTGTGGCGCTGGGGGTGGGTATTCCCGCGCCGATTTTGTTCTGGAGGTATGGGGAGAGGATTAGGGCGAGGAGTACGTATTGTGCTGGATAAGAGAGTACCTACGTACTTGTTTATAAGATGTGGTATGTGTTATGAGATACGACCTATGAGATATGATTTACGAGGGTTTTGTTTCATGCTTGGATAGACGTCACGTTGTTGTTTTTCTGGAACAACGAGCCGGGTAATGTATATATTGACCTTTATCTGTATCTAATTTAACTCACTGCATATATTCTAGTGGTAACTTGATGACCAGTAAAACTTAATCCGGCCTTTTTCCCTCACTCACTTTACTCGCTTCACCCCATTCTCGCCCTCCACAACCCCTTTCGCTCTCTCGCTTAACCACATATCACAACAACATTCACATATACCATTGCAACCACCAATTAGAACTGCTTAATCCTGAAAATTCAGACACTTGTTGTCAAGAACCATTCATCCATCCATTAGAATTAAAAATTACTTCTAACTATTTTGTGTATACTCCCCTCCATTCCACTGTCATTTGTCCAAATTCCCTTTCCCATTTCCACTCGGTTCGATTTTCGGACGCGTTGCATCCCTTTCTTCTGCTTGCACCCACGTGCGTACCATGATTGATGGCTCTCTTCCTTACTGTACATACACCCAACCAATCCATCTCTCCCTTATGTCTCAATTCACAAGAAGCCTCTGCTTGGTTCGATCTTCCTCGTCTGTACCCTAAATCTGCAGACTTCTCGTCTGATCCTTGCGATCACATCGGATTTGCGTCACGCGACGATAGAGAGAGTCCACCCAGTCCACTCGAAGCCATCCGATTTCAGGATCCGACGGCGCAAACATACAAAAAAACGAAAATTATGTCGGCTATCTCCTCGCCGCATCAGGCAGAATCCCTTCTATGATTCTCTTCTGCAGACACGTGTGTGCGCAATAAAACGCCAAAACACCACCCCAAGCGCATGATGGTATATTGCGGAAAAGCAGACCGTGCCGGAAGATACAAAAGCAAAGCAAAGCAAAACACAAAATAAAGCCAGTGAGGCAGATCAGCAAATGCGAAAACAAAATAGCAAGGAGCGACGAATCGTGGCCGACGTATCATTGCCGTGGTTCAAGTCGAAGGTGTGAGAAAGATTATCGTTTTTTTCCACGATGCAACTTCCACTCTGCTCGTGTGACTTTCATCATTAATTCTTCGTCCTTGACTGGGATCCAGCTGGTAAGGACTTTCATAGCATTCTCAAAATCGCTGTCGAGGAGGATCTCGCGGGTGCCATCAATGAGCGCAGCGCTCGTGGCGTGGATGATATCGAGACCGCCAGCGAAAGGACGTTCGGGTGTTGGTTTGACGTTGATATCTGGATCGCCGAGGAGCATGAAGACGTCCCATACGCGAAGTTGCGCCGCGAAGGGTATGGAGTAATTGAAGAGGGTGAGATACCAGCGAGTGCCGTATGCAGTGGGCTCGATGTTCATTTCGTCCTTTGTTTTGTTAGGTGCGAACGAATGTAGCATGGAGGAGTACTTACGAGTTTCTCTGATACAGGGCCAGCAGATAGCCACTTTTTCTGGAACTCATCGAGAGCAGCCATGAGGCCTGGGAATCCAGATTCGTATAACTTGTCAAGACCTCTTAGCTTCCACATCCGAGCCAACATGACAAAAGCCATCTCCTCATCGTAGTAGCAAAGGAGTGTCGCAGCTAGCGATGCCATCCCTTGAACATAGCCAGTATCGGGAAAGTACAGAGACAAGCAGTGAAGAACTCTGAAAAGCAATCGTTGTCCTCCCCGATACCGTCTTCGGAACATGATGTGGCTATTGATCGTTCTTGGAACATCGAGATCGATTTGAAGATCATCAGCAGAACTCTGATTCAGGAGGGCATAGAAAGCAGCGATGATTTGCTCGTCAGTCGCGCTGTCTTTTCTTTTCTTCGCAGAGGCGCTTAAGAATGAGTGCCATGCAGAAGCACGCCACCTGTCAGGAATACCTTTCCAGGTTCGCTCAATGAGCTTCGCGCTGGTAGTATCGAACTCGAAAGCCATGCCTTCGCCATCTTTGCCAGTTTTGACGATCTTGGCCATCTTTCTCCATTTCTCAGCTCGCTCCCATTCTTTCTTTTTCAAAAATTCGGCGGCTTTCCCACCTTCTTCATCCTCGGCAATGTCCGCTAAACCAGGTGGGAGGGTGAGCATATCACCTGCCTCATCCATCCATCTTCGGTCTTTATTGCCAGGTAAACGATTAGTGGCGGCTCGGATTCTGCTTGTACTTCTCTGAGAGGCACTGGAGGAAACCGTCTTGAGAGATCTAGCAGAAACCTTCCGACTGGGAGCTCGCTTGAAGGTGGCTTTCGATGTGGCAGTCGAGGCGGAGCGTCCGAATGCTCGCTTTCTTCTCGGGGCCTCGGATGCCAATTGAAGCACGGTAGAAACTCGTTGTGGAGGTCTCGGTTCCGGTGTTCCAGGCCTTGAGTTCTTCCGGCGCATATCAATGAAGCCGTAGCGATCAACATCATTGCCGTCAACATCCTCCCAATCTTCAATGCCTCCAGCCAACTCGTGTTGCAGTCTTGTCGACATAGCGCTGTCTGGTCTGGGAAATGCGACATTGCCATTTGGATTGAGAAGACCATTTGTCCTGTAAAAATTAGCACCTGGGTCTCATAATGTCTCTTTGGGGAACTTACTGAGAGGATCCGGAGTCTGGTCTAGACTGATTAACTTCTAACCGTTCAGCGATGCCAGAATAAGCACCAGCCTCCCAGTCTAAATTTGCTCCTTGTTCATACATTGACCTGACTTTCTGAGATTCCTTTTCAAGATCATCAGATAATATTTTGACTGTCGGTGAAACAAGCATAGACATGCTAGGTTGTCTGGAAATGAGTTAGTAGGCATTTCGAAAGCCAACAAAGCCACCAACATACCTGCGTCCAGCAGTAGCCCTTGCTTGGCCATTAACAACCTTCTTCCCACCCAGCATTACACTTCCACGTTTTGAAAACGACAAAGTCCTCAACAAATCCTCATCTATGAACTCTTCTGTTGGTATATTTGTAGTAATCGGCGAAAACTCCTTCTCCTCTTCTGTCTTCTCAGCAGTCCCCGGCGTCCTAGAATTACTACTTTTCCTACTTCCCGGCTTCCAGCGCAGACTCCCAGACCCCATACTTGGACTCTTCGTGATGACCTTTGGATTGGGTGCTTGAGTAGGCGATTGCAGCGGACTAACCACCTTCAAACTCTTATCAAAGTCTATCTCAACACCTAGCGACACCTCCTCTTCAATCGCATCCGTAGTATTTACACTGCCCTCTCTTCCAGCTCTCGAGCTGGTCGTTGGCGCAAGTCCACTATCCCGCTTTCCCTCGTCCTTCGCGGTATCCGTACCCGTCTTGGGTCGTCGCAGCGCAGGATGGACGTCTGTGGGCTCTCTGCGCGGCGGCGCAGTGACAACGGCAATCGGGGCTTTCGCAGGAACGGTTTCTTCGTAGCGCAGGGTGATCATGCCATCATCAGAACGAGCCGGCGATTGAGGTGTTGTGAGGGTGGTGCTGGTCTTGGTGCGCAGACTGGGTAATGGACTGCTGGGAGAGGAGGAAGGTGATGAGGGAGCCATCCTTCATGTTTCTGCGAACGCGCAATTCGAGATGGGTTATACGGTGGTGCAGTGCAATGCTGCGCGAACGTGGTACGCTATCCTCTCTGCGGTCGCGTCTTGCCCTGCAGGTTCGCGCGTTGGGTTTGGTTTGGTTTGGCCTGGTCTGGTCCTAGAGCAAACGGATTGGCGCTCTTGGTCGATCTGCCGTGTAGAAGGAGCGAAGAGAAGCAAACAACAGTTCGAGTTCAGAGGTTGACAGTCCCGCGACGCTTGATCTACAGGAAAAAGGAGCGTATGTGAGAGTCGAAAAGAGTGTGTAAGGAAGGAAAGAGGGACAGAACTGCGGGCGCAAACTTTGTTGTGCTCGAGTAGGTAGAGTAGTAGCGGTAGTAGTACTAGTAGTGAGAGATCTGAGAGTCTCCTCGAGCCAGAGGGCAGGGCCAGGGCCTAGGAGAATTTCTCGATCTGCCCTCGTGTCGGGACTGTCTGTGTCTTCCTGCCGGCCTGATTTTGCCTCTACCTTCCCTGTTTGTCTGTGTCTGTGTCTGTCCAGTCCAGTTGCAGTCTTGCCCTGGTCCCGAACCAGTCTCCTCTGAGAATCAGAATCGATTCGAGGCGTTTTGCTGGTGGCTTGAACCTGCGCAAGGGCTTGCTGATTCGCGTGGGACCCTCGAGCACGGGCGGGCGTTCCTGCCGCTACGGGCTACGGGGGCGGAAAGCCAATCAGTCGCTTAGAGAGGGAAGAAGCTGCGAAAGGCGCCAGATGCCGGTGGGTGCACAGGGGTTGCAAGGAGATTGCTTGTTCGGAGGAGAAGTAACGAGAGAGGCAGGGGGTGGGTGCATGTGCGTGTGGATGTGGATGTGGATGTGGATGTGGATGTGGATGTGGATGTGTACGATGATGAGTTGTGGATGCAGATGGACGCCGATAAACTGGATGGGGATTCGGGAGTCTGTGCGAGGATACTGTACTGTAAGGCAAAGGAACTGTTTGCGTTGTGTTTCTTTGTGTTCAAGTTAAAGGTTGAAAAAGAAGCGAAGCGAGTAACCTCAAGGGCTGGGCAAGCGAATTGTTTATAACTACGAATTAGGTACTAAGGCAGAGAGATTCTCGAAGGTGAAGTCGTGATGTGTTGTTCTCAAATGTGCTGGCAGACTGTCACGTGGAGATGTTTACTTGGTCGGAGAAAGTTGTTGAAGGTTTTTTTTTCGTCTGATCTTTTTAAGTGGAAGACAACTTAGACAACTGTGCTGGTTCGGCCCGAGCACCCTTGATCAATAACTGTCCCTTGCCAATTGCCAATTGCCAACGAACCACCAGACTCCCAATGGAAAGCTATCGTTACATCGGGAACAGGAATCTCATCTTGAGGATTTGGGACATTGAGATAACGTCATGCAAAGATAATATGTGTTAGAAGAGTATTGTAATACCGAATTCTTGGCATCGTTCCATGCTAGAAGACTTGTCAATTACTTGGACGCATGGAATAGTATCACAGCATTACATTTGGTGGGAATCGAGTAAGTAAAGGCGACCTGTGCAGCTGCAGAGTACAAAGGATATCGTATGTACCGTGTGGATGGGAAGAGGGAGCACAGGGCTGAAATGTCTCACTTCACTCTTGTATCGTACCACAAATCTCATCTTGAACCCTGGATCTCATCTCAACGAACCTGTCCTACCAAACGTACAAACAATCCAAAGCAGTCCTGGCATTGAAGACACGCTTCCAAACCTGCTCAGTTGTGATCGGGAGGACACAGAATATAAGGATCATCGATCGTCTCGCTTCATGACTTCGATTCCTTAGTAGCAAGAGTATAGTTTGCCTGATGATGAGACACATTGGAAATACCTACGCCACAAACGCCACGCCAAATGCTGTCATGTCACCCCTCCATTTCCCTTCCCAAGTCTGCCAGATCCGATGCCCGATGCTGTCAATGCTTTCTTTTGATGATGGGTCAAGTGAAGCTAGTCTACGGTGGTGTAGTTCATGCATGCATGTCTCACCACCCCTCTAAGACCCCCCACTCACTCACAAACTCGTTACTCGTCAATCCACACTATCATTTCCTATGCATCCTCGTTCTCCCAATCCCGTTCTTCATACGTAGATTGTGCTCTTCCGCCACTCAGGTCGAGCTTTGCAAGGAATTCGGCAGGGACGGTGGGAATATACTTTCGCTCTCTTTCGCGGTTGAGACCACCGAAACCAGCGCCGTAGCTGATCAACATGTCGGTGCTGGTCGGTAGCGAGAAGGGGAGCATGAGCGAGGGGTCAAGAAGCAGGTGTTCCGGAGCATCGTCTTCTTCCTCGGGGAGTACATCCGGGGGTAAGTGTTTCATGGAATTCGCCGGCTTGCCATTCGACTCTGGTGTATCCGGGATTCTACCATTCGAGGTATTTCGTGTTGGTGTAGTCGGGACACCAGATTCCCGCCGTCTACTCCGCTGCTGCTCTTTTCGTATCTGGGTTTCTTTCTGGAGGTTGATTAGGTACTTCATGGCGCTCTTAGGAAGACCCTTCTCTCCAACCTCGGGTCGGTAGTGTTTCACAGCATGAATGAGCTGCTGTGGTGTAAGCCGTGTCAGCTGCTGAAGAGTACCGACCAGGGCTTCGAGGTCATCACTTCCTAGTGACGAAAAGCACTGCAGCCACTGCAGCAGCTGAATGACAGGTGCCAGATGGTGACGGCCAGATTCAATAGTAGGTTCTCCACTCGATGTCATGGAACCATGCTCGTAGTGTTCTGGCTGCCGATTGTTCGACCTAGCCCAATCTTCAAGACTTGAGATGTTCATTCGGATCTGCATGGCTTTCGTCCGAGCTAGATATTTGCGATCCGACATGATGCGGTTGAATAGTTCAGCTCCAAGCCAGTACAACAGCTGAGCCAATATTTGCGCAGTAATAACAGAATGAATGTCGTAAAGATCCAATACAAAAAGTGTCGAGGAGAGCAAGGATGTAACATTCCGTGGTGATGGTTTTGCTCTTGCTTTGGGTGACGGCGGGCGAAATCTCTTCTCTACTGGTACTTCCTTTACCTGGTTTTTCCGCTTGAATATTTTCCATTCATTTTGGAACGTGATATCCTCGAACCCCGGAATGGTTTCATGGTCCAACATAGCTGGATCAAGGACTTTATCCATTCTCCTTTCCGCGTCTCTGATGATCAGGATGAAAATCTCATTGATGAGCTCCGCAAGCTGCAGTTGAAATTCGGCCGTCGATTCTCCCAGTCCAGCATCTTTCTTTAAATAATGCAGTAACAAAGTGGCGTTCGATATCCAAAATGCCAAAATTGTCATATCCCATTGATGTGTCTCCACAACATCATTGATCTTGTCCATTGCAGTGATCAAGAGCTTGGCAAGTAAATCCTGATTTGCATGGTAATGAGCATACCGAGCACTGAGAAACAATATGTTTGCCGGTACAGGCTTTTGAGACGGTGATCGTTGGGGTGTCATGTGGGTAATGATAATATCAAGGATCCGACTCAATTCGCTTTCCTGGAATACAAACATCTGATCGTGTAGACATCTGCTCCAATCAAACTCTTGTGCCTCTTCCTCGAGCTCTGCTGGTGACTGGAATTCGTTAGCATACCTCCACCATATACAAAAGCATTTTAGCCACCTCAGGTTGATCATCAATCCCCATATTCCCAAGGTCAACCTCCAGATCTCGAGCACTTTCCATCATCATGCGTCGCCTTAGCTCGTTCTCGGCCATTTCCTCTTCAAATCTATCCTGCGAGAATCCGGGGTTGTAGAAATCGTCCGTAACTCCCACACTGCCAATCTGATTTCCATATCCATGATCGTGCAAGTAGTCTGAAATTTCACTGTCCGGCGCTACAAAATCAAAGGCCGTCCGTCCAGAGGAGGACTTGACATCCGTGGATGCACCTCGCTCTAGCAGTATCTTTGTGATCCCCGTGTGTCTGTTGCTCATCGCCCACATCAAAGCACTCCACTGATTCCGATCCTGGATGTCGAGCTTTGCCCCCGCATCGAGAAGAGCAGTAACAACCGCTTCATGGCCCTAGAAAACCTATCAGCACAAGTCCTTCTTGAGATTCGAGCACACAGCCTACAAAACAACTGGCATATATCAGCGGAGCCGTTCCCTCCTCATCAGGCGCATCAATATCCACAAATTCCTTCGCTTTGCCGGACAGAATCCGCTCTATCCGATCAACATCTCCATTGCTGGCAGCCATGTTCAGATGTTTCTGTAGCGTCTCTTTCTTCTCACTCTCCGAGAGCTTATCATCTGAAGCTATAGCATCCTCATCCTGGGAAGCCTTGCCATCCCGATGCGCTGCCTGCGCCGCAAGCATCTCCATCAGTCGTGTATCACTGTCCCCAATCTTCTGCGCGGTCAAGTCGTCCTCAAACCCATCGTCATCTAGGGAGAGACTATTGAACTGGAGAGGTTTGGCCAGGACCGGTGTGGTAAGGAACTGTGATTGACCTGAGGGCGGTATTTCGTTAGCTACAGTTTCAGCGTCTTTTGGTAAGGAGGGGTATACATACCCTGCCACGCATCATACATCTCCGTCTCGGCGGTGTAGTGGGAGGAGACATTCTTCCTGTCGTCTAGGGATTTAGGTAGGTCGTCCGGTAGGGCCCTGGGTCGCTTTGGCTGCTGCTGTTGCTCGTCCTCATCCCCAAACCCGCCGCTGAGATCCCCGCCATGGTCCCCAATATCCATTGCGAGATGAGGAGGACTTCATGTAGTCCCTACTCATCTGCTGATTTTCATACGCTGATCCGAGTATTGGTGCTGCGATTAGGAGGCGATTTCGTAGTCCTAGGAATTTTTATGCTGTTACCTGAATCTTTAATTGATGATGGGGTGTTCTTCGGTGTTGTCCCTCTCGAAGTGTCCGTGCCCTCTTAGCGCACGATCTTCATCATCGTCCAGGGGAGCAAAGATATGAGAAGTGAGTTTCAGTGACAGTTAAGTAGCAGAGTTTATTTCGGTACTTGGCTACTCAATAAACACAGACTCAACACTGTTCGCATTGTTACTAGTGATTGTTCTGCGATATTGGACTCGTTCGTTGATCAACCCCACTGCAATATATCTCTAACTCTGCCACGTGAGCCATCAAGTCATCACCAAACAAGTCAGAAGAAGGAAGTCTAGGTTCAAAGTCATTGCTCTTGGTATCTATGTATCTAAATGCTTCTCTTAGCAAAGACCCTAATTCTCTTGACGCCTCCGTCCGGTATCATGACCAATTTCACATGGGTGAACGGCTTGTCCTTCACCAAAGATTCAAACTCATGCTCCTTGTCTGGACCACACTTGCTAGGCGCAACAACATCTGTCCATCCATCAGCCAATGCGCCAGGTTCTCCTTCCCCACTCCAATCAATGGCTTCAACCTTGGCTTTCTGCGGGAAGTTGCCTCTGAAAAATGCCGTGTCAACCAACAGATTCTGAATGGTGCATCTGGCTCCGAGTCGGATAACAGCCCAGTCAACATGATCCTTTCCTCGAGATCTTGAAGTCTCCCATCCATCACCCATATCCTTTCCACGCCCAGGTAGAATGAGATTCGCAATAACACCAAAATGCTGATCACTGCATGAAATAGCAACACCTCCGTTTTGAGCAGCAGCTAAGTCGAAGATAGCATCCTTATCCTCAGGGAATACTGGAACAGCATGACCGAACAACCTGAATCTGGCAATGCCGCCATCGGGGTACATGTTCAGTCTAACGTGGGTATAAGCTTTGGTTATAGGAACTTTCAGCTTCCAGCCAAATCTCTGAGAGGGGCCGCATTCTTGAAGTCCGAGAATAGTTTCCCACTTCCCCTTCTCTCCTTTCCAGCCAATGACTTCTTCATCGTCGGAGCTAAAGACACCTTCAACAGAGATGGCTGGGGCGTGGTTCCCGGAGAAGAAGGCCGTATCGACTTCAATGCCTTCGACGGTTCCAGATGCTACGCCTAGGCGGATCACAACATAGTCGAATGGCGCTGTGTTATGTCGGCGAGTTTCCCATCCATCGTACCATGCTCCGGAGTAGACCATCTTTCCAGGCTGTCTGATTGGAGGAGTGGGGGTCAACAAGTTGGAAGCTTCTGCGAACCACTCATCGGAGAAAGACAGCACGTTGCCTCCAAGTGCTGCAGAGACCAGATCTGAGAACTGTTAGGATGAATTTAAAGGGCAATGAATCACGTGTATGGAGGGGTCAAAATTGGAGGGAATCGGGTTATCAAAGTGCCTGAAGTTGCCTTGAAGCACAGTGACAGGGCCAATGCATCTCCGCAGGCCCAAGAAACAATGACTCAACGCCTCAACGCCTCAAATGCTTTCCGTTGTAAGAGCACAAAGTAAAAGAAAGCATTGTACTCACCGATGGTGGAAGAACGAAAAGTCCCGTCGATCTTGTCCGCTGCCACAGGCTCAACGGCCACATTGTCAGTCTTATATTCTGTTTCGAACGTCATTCTGGGATTTGAAAGATATGTTATGAAGTTCGTGAAGATTCAAAAAAAAGGAAGTTCAAGCTTTTCAAGGAAAGTTTTCAATTCCTATCGAGTAATAGAGGGGTGAAGTTGATCGGGTAACTCCGATATCGATAAACCCCACTATTGGCATTGCTACCAGTCGAGCCAGAGCCCGCAAGTGCTCATGGCATCCCTTCTAGCCATTCACGCCGCGGGTGCCCACGGGAAGCGGACAAGACATAACGCACTTCCAGCATGTTTGTGTTATTGGTCAACGAAGACGAAATGAAAACATGTAGACATTCGGTAAATTCTCTTTATCCGTCTCCCACGTCGGATGATAACAACATGCGTTAAATGTTCTTGCTAATAAAGACGGCAATTCATGATGGCGCAATCAAGATGCCTATCGTATCACGAAGTTCTGATTCAGCTTACCACCCGGAGCGGTCTAATTGGCCAAAGCTAGGGTCGTAGCGTCATTGAGGGGAACCTGGAACTGCAGGGCAGGGTTTGTTGCGCTGCGCTGCGCTGCAGATGCATTGAAATCCATGTTGTTGCAAGTGCCTTCCCGAGGACAGCAGGTGCTTTGCAATTTCGGGGTCTCTTTGCACCACCTGCCCATCTTTATGAACAGTGATTCCCTGAGAACTTGAAGAGGTTTCTGAAATAGTACACCATTTTGCCTTCTACGACATAATAAACTCGAACCTTGACAATCCAAGGCTACAACACGATGGCTTCAGCTACAGGAATCCCAGAGACCACTCTCATCCCACAAGAGGGGTTAGGAGAAGACGAGCCTCTTCTCGGAAGGGCTGGTGATGCTGCTCAAGCAGAAGGCAAACCCATCTACTACAATCTGATCATCGGTAGATCCTCCTCCAGCCCCGTCAAAATACCTACTTATTCCTTCTAGGCACAGCAGTAATCGCACAAGCCGGCATCGTCCTCCTCACAGCCTCCGTCTGGGCCAGCGTATTTCTCAAGCCGCTCATCCTCTTCTCTGCCCACCCTCTCCTCAACTCCGGCGGTCTTCTCGTCCTCACACAATCCATCCTTCTCCTCCAACCAACCCATACCCCCGATCAGAAGCGCAAGGGCACAGTCTCGCATTTCATCCTTAACAACCTCGCGCTCGATGCTTTGGTTGCCGGACTGATCGTTATCGAGTACAACAAGATTTCGCACAATGGCACGCATTTCGAATCTCCTCACGCAATTCTCGGACTTATAACTTATATCCTGTTGGGCATCCAGGCTCTAGTTGGTTTCACGGCTTATTATACGCCGAAGTTGTATGGGAGTGTGGATAAAGCAAAGTCGTTGTATAAGTGGCATAGGTTGAGTGGCTACTTAGTCTTGACCCTGCTGTTGGCTACGGTAGCTGCGGCGACCCAGACAGATTACAACAAGAATGTCCTCGACATCAAGCTGTGGGCTGTGTTGATCTCGGCCATTCTGGTCTTGATTGGTGTCTTTCCCAGGATTAAGAAGCAGAAGCTTGGGTTGTCGGGAACGATCAAGCCCAGCGGTGCTTTTGGTCAATAAACTCGTGGATTGGCCATGCGGATGCGAGAGCTGGCGGTCGAGGATGACTAGCGGGAGACAAGATTGAGTTGAAGATAGCTATCGTGGACGGTTGATGATAGAGTCGAGTTTGCGACTTTGGGAAACTACTTTTCTACAAGTAATGTTGGACGAACACGCATTGTACAGGCGTTTTGAAGGACTTGGTAACCAATGAGCGCTGCATTTGATATTTGAATATAATGTCAACATCAAGATTGCCCCCTTCCTTTTAATTTATATACTCGATTCTTTCATCTTCGTCTTGCCTTACATTTTAGAAAGATACTGTTGACTGGACATGCATATTGGCTTTTTAAATTCGTACTTCACTCGTTACGAATTCATGACTGATGTAAAGTAACATTGGTTGAAGAGAGTATAGGTCGCTCAGCAGAGAATCATTTAACTTTCTTCTCTACTATGAACAGGGAGTTAATACTTGACGTTACCTTTGTGTCATCCCCTCACCTCAGAAGGCCTGTTCAAGAACTTGATCTGATTTATTGAGTAAGCAGGAATTCATTGTTGGTTTTGCGTATTTACATTCTGGAAAGAATCGCCGCCTTGAGGTTGACTCGAATGTACCTTCCGCAAATTCACAATTTGCACTTGCCTACTTGCCCTTGAGTTTTCCGGGGCAAATCTTATTTCAAAGTCTCCAGATACTTCTGTACCCTCCAGGGCTATTTCAAAAAGGGTCCGCGGGCACACTTCAGGCACTTGCGGCTCAAGTTCTGACATTCTGGCCTGTATTTACACTGCCTCGCTTGTCTGAAGGAGGCCACCTCCCCCACATTCGAATATTACAACCTTGCCAACGCCTTCAAGCACACCTTCTCACACCTGCACATCTCTGCAAACACACCAAAGTGTCTGGGGAGAAGACTGTCAAGGCTTCGTCGAGTCTTGTGGCTTTGAACATCAGTACATTGGTCGTTTCAGACGTTGTTCGGCGTTTTTAATCGACTTGTGTTCAGTGATCTTATCGTCAGAGATTGAGTCAACATCAACACCGATTTATTTCACACGCTCAGATCATCTTCGTCCAGGCCTACGCCACAAGTTTCCGCCACTACCCACCTCCCATTATCGACATCTTCTTCAGGTTGAAGATTAGCAGACTGGGCTCTTCAGAATCCTATCTGCAGGTTTGAACTGACTTCAGCCCAGTATCACTACAATCGAACACGAAAAGCGCGTTGACAGAGGCCATACACCTTCGCCTGCTTACTCGAGATCGCTGTAACATTCCAATGTCACTCATCACCATACCGACTTAAACTATTAGGAAGCAGGGCTGACTTTAATAAGTTCCAGCAATCAGATAACAGTTGACCATCTTGCGGGTCATCTTCGAAATGTTGATTCTGAGCACGCGGTTCGTCAATAGGAAGGGTGAGAACGTCACTCCACGGCCACGAGGCAGACCACCAGCTCCGGCCACAACCCCTGAGAACAGCCAAGGAAAACCCAAGTCCAAGAGCATCCATAATCCAACCAAATTCAACAAGTTTCACCAGTTCAGCAAGTTCCCTCCCGAGATTCGCCTTAAGATATGGCGCTGTATGATGCGAACACGCGCCATCCGCGCAGAATACCAAAACATCGAGAGTGAATTGGTTCATCCGGATATGAGACTATCGAGATATGTTCTCGATGCTGGCGCTGTTCCTGCTGCCCTCCATGTCTGCTCCGAGTCCCGTCAGGAAACTAAGAAGAACTACACCTTGATCAAATCTAGGTTGCCCGTTAAGCCCTTGGAGAAAGATGGTGAGAGGCTTCCTCCAGGAGCCGAACCACGAAAAATGCCAAAATGGCTCGAAGCACAAATCTGGGTCAATGTCGATATCGACATATTCTTCTTCGTCAACTTCCCCTCGACCAATGAGTTTCTTACTTACTTTCGTCGAATCTCGAAGCCTTCAATCGGTGGCCTACCACTTGACACTCCAATCAAGCATATCGCTCTGGTCGGAGTCGATACTCAGCGCTTCCGAACCTCAGGCCGAACTGACTTGTTCTATTCCCTATGCATGGAACATACTCGACTGGAAACAATCAACATTGTGATGGACAATAGCAAGTACAGGGTAGATCCAAAACCAGAAAGCTACTCCCTGTGGCCGTTGGCACCATTGGGAACTCACTCAAGGGGCGGAGGGACACATGGAAGTAGAGAGGTCAGAGAGCACGTCATCGACATATTCCGGGGATTCTGGGATGGCAAGAAGACCGTGAAGGAGTATCAGAGGTGGATGGCTTGGAGGGCAGTCAACAAGGACTGGAAGCCTCCCAAAGTGTTTCTGAAGAGTATTGCCAAGCTCCAGAGATCGAAGACCCCCAGAGTGATAAAGAAGACCGTTATTGAAGAGGTCGAGACCGAGGATGAAGATGAAGATGAAGATGAAGCTGACGAGAGTCAAGGTAAAGCCGAGGCTTGAAGATCCAGGCTGTCATCTGGTCGGCTGCTGATCTGAAACTCTCCATATTCGAAGCTCACTTATCATCATGAGGCCTCGGGCTACGCGTGATCGGCGATGCTGGTGAGGACTACTTTTGCAGTTCCTGCCGATCTCTGACCGTTGCTTGCTTAACTTCTCTGATCGGTTGGCTGAGAATTGAGGACTGGCTGATCTTCGCTACTAGTACGTTCTTTCATTTATGGTGGATGTTTACAATAGTTGGGCGATCTCCTACCTCACTGATTGGGTCTTTATGACCGTGGCACTGATCTAAGGAGGTTCAAAGTCGCTCTACGATCTTATCATTTCGCACATGGCTCGCTGCTGGCACGGTTCTGCTAAGAGCTTGATATGCCATATAAGACTTTTGCTCATCAATCGAGCGATTATACAAGATTCAAAACGCGTTCCGTTCCGCAATGCTTTAAAGCCTTGTGGCAAGGCAGATGGCAGCATTGAATGGCTAAGACGATGGATTTCTTAAATTCAGAAAGCGTTGTTCTCAAGTCTCTAATTCCCGAGTGGCAATCGTGACGTGCTTCGAATTTCCAAGTATGCATCCCAGTCAGGATAATCCTGAGTCTTGCCTTTCCCATGCTACATACACATTTCCTCGCATGCCATCAAGCTCAAGCTTTTCAATCACCACTCTCCCCATCTTTTCCACTCCTAATCTCAACCAACACACAGTACATTGACTAGCGACACCTCACTTTTTCCTCCGGCTATTTCATCCCCAACTTCACTACGCCTTCCTCTTCTCACTCGCCCCTTTAATCCACGTACTCAAATCCCCCACCGGCAATCCGCTAAGTCCCCACGGTAAATCCAATGTCGCAAACATAATTGCACACAGCAAATACCAGCCTGCAATACAAGCGACGAAGAAACTGCCACCGCTACCTTTTAGCAGTGTAGCGCCGACGGCCTCGCCGAGTGCTGTCGTCCAGAAGGATGCTGCGGCGAGGATGAAGCCGAGCATAGCGCTGAGAAAGACGACGACAAAGACGAGGTTGGTGCGGAGGGAGCAGATGAGGTAGATGAATGTCTGTGAGTTGAGAGAGGGTATCAGTGGGGCTTGGAGGGAAAGGTAGGGATACTGGAATATGGAAACTCACGAGGACGCCCATGAAGAGGAGGTAGAAGGCGAAGGAGGAGGCGAATTGAGGCGTTTCTGTTTCATTGGCCATTAGACTGATGCTCTTGTTCTTGGTAGAGAAGCAAGGAAGGTGGGAGAGCTGAAGAGACTGACGGGTCTGAGATCCTTCGCCGGAGTAGGATGATATGGCTGCGTAGAAAGGGTGGAAGGTCGATGCGAAGACGAAGAAGTTCGCTCCATAGCCTGGATGAGAGATATCAGCATTGTGAATATTTGGTTCCATAGTTTGGTGATGTCAAAATCTTATTTACGGCATCCCTTCCACACTCGAAAGGATGATATTTGAGAATTTAACGGCAGTGGAGTCGTCTGAAGAAATAGTGGAGAGGTAGTGGACAGGACGTACTCATGAAAACGACCGCGGGGAAAGTGTTGCCTAGAAAGAACTCGAGGAATCCGCTGAAGAGAAGGAGGAATCCACCGAACCAATAATTCGCACCGCTGTGAGGTTGATTGTCAGCCATATTGATGTGCTAAGATCTTGTTGATGCATGCAGAAGATGTATGGCGATACAGAAAGTGATATCGGAAAAGATATGGGTGAGAAGATAGACATAAGATCTTACATGGTAGCATTCAGACCGGCAGCACCTCTCCAGCCCATCAATATACAAGAGGTAGGAGAGAGTGCTACGACAAATCCAATAATGGCTCTTCGAATACCATGTTAGTCTGAAGTGCCTAGTGGAGACGTAGAGCAATAGCAGCAGTAGACATGCTGGGGACGTGTGACGAACAGAGGAGTTGGATTGCCAAATGTCTTGCGCAAATCACCATGTACGTTGTTTTGTGGAGATAGGTAGAGCTTCTCGAAGAGTTCAGGGGAGATGCTAAGGGTTTTGACAAGTCTGAGGTCGGCTCCATTGGGAGAACTGCTGGACGACATTATGATTTCTGTTCAAGACTTGTAACTCTGCGTTGATTGAAGATCCCAGGGAAATGTGCATCACTTGGAGGTCGAAAGCAGAGATTGAGAGAACAGCAGAGGAAGTTATCGACAACTACAGTGCAGCTTCCGGGGAGCACACAGCATTTGACCACAAGTCCCCTACCCGATACAGTACACTACTGATGTTCGATCTGATAGCTACACAAGAGTAACATCAGCCATCCATCAACACACGCAGAGATCATCCACTTGGAAGTTGGCAGGTAGCCAATAAGAAGGACCAATTCATAGCTTCTAGCGCAAGAGAATAGTCGGCTGCAGGCCACGGCTCATCTAGCAGACTGTATACTTGAAAATCCCCCTCTTTTAGGAAAGGATGAGGTCGGGATATTCTGGCAGTCGTCGGTAGATTCGGTAGAAAGAATCGCAGGGGAGATAGTGTTCACTTTCCCCCGCTTCCCCATGCTTGGGAGCCTAGTAGTTGGGAGTAGCCGTGATCTACGAAGCCTAGTTTATCTTGATGGTGATGCGCGATCTAATCGAGTAGCTGCTCTGCGGAACAAAGCCGCTCATGCGATTCATGAGCTTTGTGATCCCAGAGAAGGGAAATTAGTATGGCCGCCATATTCTCTTGTTCCTGAGAGCGAAAGTCGTCGATCATTTATCACGGTTGCTGGATTTTGAATAGACATCTCACTCCCACAGGGGCTTGCTGATCCGGGTTTTGCGGGACACGGCGACCTTTTGCACCGTGAAGTTTACCAAGACGAAATTTTAAGTCCCCACCCAAGTGAAGGCTTGATTGTACAAGCTTTAGTTTGAACGATGATTGATGCCACCTGAGACTTTCGGTGTCGTTGTGGGTGATCTCAGAACGGTGATCTCCTGATTGAGCGGTTGCGGCTGTATACTCGGCTCGGCTACATGGTTCGGCCATGAAAGTCGAAGGAGTTCTTGTATACACAATGGCGTCATATGGCAAGGACGCAATGAGTCTTACTAGGACATCGCTGGCCGACCAGTCTGCATCGGTCGCAAATCAGCGCTTTGGGATCCAGGGTAGTGACGGAGTTTGGATTACTGAGTGTGAAACTGCAATCCCATGACTCCTTCTATTCCGGTGCTTATGAGGCCAGGTCCCTGGTAGTTCGAGCTCCAGAGAGATCAATTATCGGACCAACCGCAATGTGACTCTTTTAGCACCAAGGACTCTTTTCAAAATTTCGAGCCCAGTTGCAACCTTGGCCTCCAAGCACTTCAATACTGATCCGTCGATAGATGGACCATTGATACGCCAAATCATTTCTTGTGGGCCAATCCGATGCGAAGGCGTCATAACTTCCTTTCGACGAGGTCTAGCAAATTGTCAATACAATGCATGAACATGCTCCAGATACCATCCGGCTTTGCTGTACTATGTGAGTTTTGAGTCCTGGTCGTCAGCTTCATTGATACGACCCAACCTCACTCCTCATCTTTCAGATACCTGACTCAAATATCCCCTTGAAAGCCATCACACAGCACCAGACATCTCACTTCTTCACAGAATCCATATTCATCAAATCCTAGTTTCGACGAGGTCATTGCAAGGTGTGAAAATCTGCATTTGCTTAGCTCGTTATGCGACTAATTGTCTCAATGCCATTTAACACCGTCCCAGCCCCATGACAGAAGAATTGTTCAAAATCCTGCAACAGTTAGTAAATATCTGGCTCAAACATAGATGGAGAGTCGTACTAAGAGGAGTGAAGAACCATCTGTTCTTTCCAGACGTGTATCTCTCCTCCAAAGCCTTCTTCACAGTCTTCTTCGCGTCCTCCCGTTGAGAAACCTCCTTGAAAGTATCCGCAGTAACAACACCCTTCAATCCCTCCAACTCGAGTGTGTATCTTGTTGGCATCAAGTGGTTGTAGTTGATGACCTTGATGAATGGCTTGACCTTGGATCGCTTGGTTTGACGGGTCTTGGACATGCGGCGGGTGATTTGCTGGGGGTAGCGCTCAATACCGGCGACCAGGGCGTGAGGGTATGGGTGAGACTTGGTTCCAGAGTCTTGTGGTTGGATCAATACAACCTGTAGAGATTCTCCATCAGTACTTCCTCATATTGTCGATATAAATCCCTCCCCGTAATGAAAACCCATTTCGACCATATGTCATGTCTCCCAGCCCAGCGCGCTCTCGATTCTGAAAGGTGAAATGTACGGACCTTCTTGCCAGCATATCTGCCGCGGGTGATGATGGCAACACGGCCAACCTTGAGGACTATACAGCGTAATGGTCAGCATTTGGTCTTGTAAGAATTTTGTTGAAGATATAATTAATGGAAAGTACGTCGGACTGGCGAGGGAGCGCGGCATCTTTGCGAAGTACCGCCAGCACCAATTCGGATCCAGAAGTGTAGAGGAAGGGGGCGCGACTCACACTTCATCTCGACTGTCGTTGGTGTCGATAATTTGTCGTGTTGTCGCTGTTCGGAATTGGAGAAATTGTGAAAGGCTCTGAGTGTGGTGTGGATTCGCTAACGAGGCGCTAGAGCGGCTGAGCGGCCGCACCTCCGCCACTCGCCAAGCGCAACCTCGAAATGTGGTCTACGGCTGTGAGACCATGCAGAACGATATGAATATCCTTTCCGCGAGCAACCTTCAGGTCAAATGCTATACGGTCCGAGGTAGACTGGTAAAATTCGGGCAACGATACGATATTACCTGCGCTTTCTCACGTACTGGTTTCGCACGTCTTGTCGAACTTGACTCTGGCACGAGCGGGAAGGCACTAAGTCAATATTGACGTTGCTATACCGAAGCCCGATAAAGTGCCATCGAGCTTTGTAGAACAGCGGTATCTGCTCGTATACGAGCATCGAGGAAAGATGTGATCGCCGAGGTTTATGCATAATGAATTGACGATGTCCAACCTTGGGCAGCCTTCAAGTTCGAAGCCCGGCATTCTACGACGCCGGCCCGAATTCAATAGACGAAACATCTTCTCTCGCCAGAATCCACATTGACGAGGTCAGAAGTAGTAAGTGGTTCTGCCGGCTCAAGATCCCAATTGAATAGGTCTCGTACAAGCTCAACAAGTGGTATCCTATCTCTGAAACAGACTGCTTCCCATCATGTAAAAGATAGCCCGCCCGTTCATAACGCAGCATATGCTAACCGTTTAAGCATCGGCAAATCATAGCATAAAGATGTGTCAAATTTAAGCTTGTTTTGCAGAGATCTTTAAACAATCTGAACGACTGTCATGGTCACGTGCAATCTCCAAACGATTATTTTGCCGCTTTTGGCAACGCTTCAAACTCTGTTCGCTTGAAAAAGAATCGTGCACAGCAACGTTTCGAACCGCTCAGCTCGAGCCATACTCGATCTGACCCTTCCCAGGTTTTATCCTTGATCACAGGTGGACCTTTCGCGCAATCCACTGTCTTGTATTGGTCGGTAAGTGTGAATCCGGACAGGTGCTCGCAAGGCTAGATCTCAGAGGAGTATAGATCCGTTTCTTCACAGCTGGCTAGGAACCACGATTATCGTGCCGTATCGGTTTCAAACCCCTGTTGTTGTTTTGACTTTCATACTCGCGTCGACTCCCTGCGATGATCCAGAGCTTGTTCTCGCATCAGATCCCTCATTGGATCCATGTTGTTTGTGTGCACAGCCCACCACCTTCTCGTTTGTATCCGTTTGTGTCAACTTGACTTTCGAGGTCAGCCATCACGAGAGCAAAGTTTCCAGGAGGCAAGGGCCAACAGTCAGAGGGCGTTCATAGCCTCTCTTGGCATGTCTCCATTCCCGTTCGTTTGCATGTATCGGACTATGCGGTATGCTTCACTTGCCTTCAGGAGAGCAAAGTTGATCTCCTTCATGTTGCCAAGACGACTTGAAGTAGTAATTATGGTAGTTAGTGCCGCTCCAAGTTCCCCTCTATGGTTTCCATGTTTCTTTTCCGAAGGCTGGGCATACACCGTGCTCAATCCATCCCAAAAGATGTTGACATGGAAGCAGAACATGTATAAAGAGATTGTGGTCCACCGACTGTAGGTACTTTTTCTCATCATCGCATTCAAGTTCTTCATTCAGCAATCATTCAATCTTTCTAATCTTATTTCATTCTTTATAATACTCAAGACTTTTGCTGGCCACTAGTCCTTCCACATTCAAGATGCTTTTCAAGTCTATCATCATGGCCATGGCCGCCGCTGAGCTCGTTGCTGGTCACGGAGCAATTGTTAAGGCAGTTGGAGATATGGGCGGCGAGGGTATGGCTATTGGTGGTAAGTAGCAAAACTCCTTGTCTGGATCTGGCATGCATGTTCATACTTTATTAGTTGATCCCGCCACTCCTCGTGACGGTAGCAGACGCGATCCATTCCAGCAGGACTCCACCCGCTTCAAGAACGCCGCTGCCGACCAATGTGGCGAGACTCTTGGAGGCGGAACCAACGATCCAGCCACTCAAGTTCCAGCTCAACTTGCTGCCAACGGTGGAAACATGCCACAAATCTCTGCAGGCGGCATGGTCATGATGACCGTTCACCAAGTCAATGGTGATGGTGCTGGACCTTACGATTGCATGATTGACAGCACCGGCACTGGAACTCAGTGGACCAATATGCAGGTCGCTACCAATGTTCCTGGCGAGAACTCGAGAAGCAGAGCCAGAGCTCAAGACTTCGTGAGTACTAACCTTTCCGCCTTTGAGTGTAATCTAATTCGATTGTTTAGCCTCTCACCGCCAAGGTTGCTGCTGATCAGACCTGTACCGGATCTGTTGCCGGCATGGATGGTGTCTGCATGGTTAGATGCAACAACGCAGCCAGTGAGTACATCCAGTTACACCCTAAAGCTGCCTT
Organism: Cadophora malorum; assembly: GCA_017365405.1. Taxonomy (NCBI): domain Eukaryota; kingdom Fungi; phylum Ascomycota; class Leotiomycetes; order Helotiales; family Ploettnerulaceae; genus Cadophora; species Cadophora malorum. The sequence continues at coordinate 60,641 of JAFJYH010000152.1, read as the reverse complement.
CCTGACCCGTCATAGGAGCCGGACCATTCGGAGGTTGTGTTGCAGTTCAGATGGCTGGTGCCAATGCCACGGCTGCCACAAAGAAAGCACGCTCCGAGAGGACAAAGCTTTTCCGCGCATAGATGGATTCGTTGTCAGTAGCCTGGTCGCTGGCTGAGTCTCAGGCTTGAATAATATTTCGATTTGAATTTGCATCATTCTTTTAGCGATTTTAGCGAGGAAAGGAGCAGCGTTCAATCAGCCGGTCCTTACATTTCAAGCCTGTATAGCAATAGTATTTCGTATTTCTTTCAATTTAGACTGTCTGCATGACTGGGTGTGTATCTCCGAATAATACAAAAGTCAAACCTACAAGAAGCCAATCACTCCTTGAGTGACAATCGACCAAACAAGCTTACTTTGAGGGTAGCAAATTTGTTTCTGAGTTTGAACGATCCCATAACCGACTAATGAGCCCAGATGAACTGTTGGCACTTGCCACTTGCCACTTTCCATGTGTCACCAAAATTCTCCTTCCACCTGTGTTTCGGAGGCTTTGAATCCAAACGAGATTGATACCTGACAGATCACATTGAAGTCCTGAAATAGAAAATTTCAAGCATCTAAGAACCATACTACATGCCATCATCGAGCCACAGTCCCATATTCCTCGAAGACCAGCAGCTTCGTCCAGATTCATCACGTGATATGACATACAAATTCAAGCTTTAAAATGCTAGGTATCTTCGCTGAAAAATCAGAGAGTTCATGATTGAGGTGCCAGCAAGAGATGTCCCAGCTACTGTGCATAAACCATCTTTTCTGCAGCCGAGTTCCTTCTTGTCGGGTGGGTGAAGCAAGGAAAGGTGACTCGGCATGGGCGACTATTTAAGGTTATACGCTAGGCGCGGAAGCGGGTCACGTCGTCGAATTGCCGCGAAGTAAACAATAATGTAAACAGACCAGCGCTGGCTCCATACAACACCATTTCCCGAGAAGCACATCAACCCTTGCGCTTTACACACTTGCATCTCCTCCAATTCCTGCATAAAGCTCTCTGTCTTCAAACTTGTCTACTCTGCAGTTCCTACATAATCTGCGAGGTCTGAGGCACCTCGACGTTCCTACACGTCCGCATTCCGGGCTGCATTCCACGCCTCGAGCTGCAGCCATGCCTTCAATAGAGAGGTCAACCTCGCGAGATAGCGATAGGCATCTGAGACACCAGCATTCTGCTTCATCGGACTGCGGAAGGGCTATAGTTCCAATGTAAAACATTCTTGTCGGAAGGGTTCACGAAAAATGCTGACTTCATGCCTTCCAGGTGGGACAGCTCCGATCCAGAACGCGCACCTCCTCCGCTACCTATGAACCCATCCTCACCTGCTGCTACTTCGCGACCCAATACTTCGACAGCTATTCAATCTGCACATCTCGCCCTAACTGAGAAAGCCAGGGAAAGCGGATATGTGACGAATTCTCCAGTAAAACGAATAGACACATCTCCCGAGCGGTCCCTAATCAAGGGAGCTGCTCATAAGCGCATGCAGTCTCTTCAAACAGGGAACGTGAGGGATTTGAGCAGTTTCTTAGAGGGCGGCTCAACATTCAATACCCCACGATCACCAGAGAAGAGTTCTGGACGTCCAGCAACTCCACATTCGAATAAGGATTTTGTGCTGGAGCCGAGATCACCAGAAAAGTCTGCAGATAAACCGCCGGAGAAAGACTCAAGTAGATCAGTTACCCCAACACCGGGACGAGAAACTCCAAATCGAGAGCTCACAGTCCGGCCATCCTTGAGACGACCACCACAAAGTATCCTTGGAGAAAACACCCCGCCGCAATCGGCCACGATGCTTGCTCTCCAGAACATGGCCACCAGAGAGGTGGATGCTCCCCTATCGAACGTTACAAATGGCTCAACCGCGCTGGTCCGCACACCACAAACCTTCGATGCTATCTCGAACCAGATCTTGAGCCTCACCAGCATTTGTACAAGTTTGCAGAGAGAAATGGCTCAGCTTAGCAGGAGAAGCAAAGATAATGCTACAGATCTCGTGAGCCTGAAGGAGGCAACGAATGCTCGCGACGAAGACATTCGGAAGAGCCTCCGCGAGCTCGTCATCAATTTGTCCGAATCTGCTTCTCGGGCGTCTAGCGCAATTTATCCGCCTGCAGCTCTATACCTCGATAGCAAAGCTCACAACTCACCAGGGTCAAGGGCAGTGAAGCCATTCTCTCTACCTCGTATTCCAAGTCCTACGAGTTTTGCTGCGTCGTTGGACAGAGAGTCATTGACCAGCGCATCCTCCTACAACCATGACGGGGTTGCAAGTATTGCACTCCTGGAAAAGATACTTCGGGAAATGGGCACAAAAGAAGGTCAAGAACTTTTGGTAGCCCGTTTAACAGAAGTTGCCGACATTCTTGCTCGGGATGGGAGCGCTACCTCCCAGAAGCTGGATGCTTTAGTCGACCTTATCAACAGAAATTCATCTCACGAACTTGTATCGCAATATGGTGGCGGTTCCGGAGGAAACAAAGCGCGTGGATTCAGCTTTGATGAGTCTCCCAGGCTTGAGCTTGATTTTGAAAAACCAAAATCCGGTCCAGTTGCCCAGCGACTTAACGCACTTATGGGATCAGCGGGGAATAAGGAGAACATGGGTGCGCCATCATCAGCTCGTGCCTCGGAAATTCTCAACGATGATATCATGAAAATCATTCGAACCATTAAGGACAGCGTTGCCCAGGGAGGAGGACTTACAGCTGAAGTGAAGGCTCTTGTTCGCGAGCTTCGCGGCGAAGTGCTCGGAATGGGGCGTGAAATTGGGCGGAAATTAGACCAAGAAAGTAGCAAGAACGCCTCCACCAACGACGCAGCTTCAGAACGAGAGCAGATCGCTCGTGTCGTGCACGACGGACTGGATGAGCTGAAAGTTCATATGGATGAGATACTCCGGGAGCATCGCCGCCAATCTGCATCGTCTGTAGCCTCGAGAAATCCCGTTGATTATCAAGAGATATACAATGCTGTCCGGAGTGCAGTCAACGAGAAGTCTCAACACCAACGACACCCGGAACTGCAGAAGCAAGATATCATCGAAGCTGTCAAGGAAGCATGGGAAGACTACAAGCCTGAAATCGAGCTCCAGCAGTTCGGTTTAGAGCGAGAGGAGCTCTTGACTGTTCTGAAGGAGGGCATTCAAGAATATGCTCCGAAGGACAATCCACGGGAATTCGAAGGAGCTACTCGGGAAGAGGTCTTTACGGCAGTGGTCGAAGGGATGAAGCACTTTTCTCCTCCACGAGTCGATACTGAGGCAAGCCTCTCTCGAGATGAAATTTTAGATGCTGTCAGAGAGTGCTTGGAAGAGTTCGAGTTTCCCGCAGCGCCTGCACCAGAGCCAATTGAGACCGGAATCACAAGAGACGATATGCTAGACGCTGTCAAAGAAGGTCTCCATGCATTTGAGTTTCCTACCAACGCCATGACTTTGAGTAAAGAAATTAACGACGGACTAACTCGAGACGACATTCTCGATGCAGTACGAGAAGTTCTCAATACATTCGACTTTCCAGTCCACGCTCCGGAATCGAACAGGGGACAGGACGACGGGTTGACTCGCGAAGATATGCTCGATGCTGTAAGGGAAGGTCTTCATACCTTTGATTTCCCCATGAACGGAGATAATATCAGCAGAGAAAGCGGAGAAAGCTTGACGAAGGATGGTATCCAACACGCGCTCAAGGAATGTCTACACAACTTTGATTTCGGTGGAAGCTCGACTGCTTTAACTAGAGATTTCGGCCCGGCTCTGACACGAGAAGATGTCTTCGATGCTGTTAAGGCGGGCTTAGGAGAGACTCCTCAGGTGGAGCTAGCGGATCAAATCGTGGACCAGCTGAACGAGATCTTGGAATCTATGAGAACAGAATTCAAAGCCGTATCGGATGAAGCAAAACAGAACGTTGCAGCTCATGGACGAGATACAGAACAACTCCTGGATGCCACAAAGGATGGCTTCGAAAAGCTCCGAAGCGACATCGAGACATACGTTGACCGAGCAGCAGACATCAACGAGAAAGACGAACTCTTAGACAGAATGAGAACCAGTTTCGACTCACTTCGAATGGAAGTAGAGACTCTTGCTTCACAAGGACCCGGAAACTCACTCGGTGTAATCCAAACCGAGTTGGAGAATTTGCGGGAGACAATGTCAACATCTTTAGTCCGTGGAAGCACAGGCGCTGACAAAGATGAAATCATCGACGCTCTCAAGGCAGGTCTCGATGGCCTACGCGCGGATATCGAGCGACCGAAGGACAGCGGCGAGAGCATTCTCTCCGGGACGGGCGAGATCTTGGATGCTCTTCATGATGGCTTGGCCGGCTTGAGGAGCGACGTCGAAAAAATTGCAACCGATCTCAACAAGCCAGTGGACATGACTGTCAACTACGAGATTTTGGATACACTCAAGCTTGGGCTTGAAGCTGTTCGCGCTGATATCGATCGTTTAAGAGAAAGTGGGCATGGAGAACAGGCTGTAGCCGAAATCAACAGCGGAGCTGTGATCACTGCAGAGAGCTTGAAGAGGAACGACATTGAAAACCTCGAAGTTCTGATTACCCAACTTCGTATCAAGGTCGAGGCGCTCGAATCCATGCCCCCTCCTCCACAACAGCCAGTACCAGGAAGCTTGTCCAGGGAGGACCTCCAAATTGTTGAAGAGATGCTACGGAGTGTTCAAGAGTCAGTGGCTGGACTGTCCTCACAGAAAAGATCGGTCGACGAAGACGGTGTGAAGAGAGAAGATGTGGAGGCCATCGAAACACTTCTGCGAAACACAAAGGCGAAAATTGATGATATGGATCCTGAGCAGTCGGCCAAGAAGGATCACATCGACGCTGTCGAGCTTCTTGCCACTGAGACTCGAGATGGCGTGCATGACCTGGCTACACATCTGGAGGATGTCACTAAGCGAGACGATATCAACATCATCGAAGGTCTTGTGCGTGACGTCCTGGGAGGCCTAGAAGAGATGAAAGATCGGGCAATTAAGGACTCCGAGGACTTGGAAAAGGTCACCAAAACTGACGTTGAAGCTGTTGAAGCCGTGTGCCTCGATGTTAAGGCAGCGATCGAGCAGGTTGTGGCGTCCGATATTGCTGCATTGGCCTCGAAAACCGACCTCAAGGACCTTGAAGAATTGATAAAGGAATTCAAGGGTCGCATCGAGCTTCACGAAGGAAACAATGCCAAAGCTTTTGAAGAACGACAAGCAGAAACCGTAGGAGTCGGTGAGAGAGTATCCGAAGTAAAAACTTTCCTAGAGGAATTCAAAGATGCCTTGAGGGAACAGCTGGATGAAAATGCGTCAAGCGTTGAGGCTCTTGGCAAGATACTGGAGGGTTTGGGAGAGGCTATTGGTCAGAATGAGGTTGTCAAAGAAATGTTCGAGACGATGAAGTCTGAATTTGAGAAATCCAACGCTGGGGTAGTCGGCTCAAAACTCGAGTCCGACGAGAAATTTCAACAAACATGGGACAAGTTCGACTTTAAGCTCGATGAGAAGTTCAACGAGCTGATGACCAAATACGACGATGCTCAAATTGCAGCAGAAGCCCAGGCCAAGCTAGGGGATGACAGGAACGCCACCAGTGAAGCAGCAGTGTTGAGCACAAAGGTAGTGGCCGAAGAACTCAAATTATTGATCGATACCCTCGGCCCAACCTTAACTGAATCTGTTGAAAAGATGGACGAGGCATCAAAGACAGTATTCAACAGGGTGGAAGACACGTTTACACGAGTCGAGGAAACGCACGCTGATGCAAAGGCTGAGCACCAACTCACCCGGGAGCAGGTTTATAAGACCCTCAGTGCCATCGATGGTATCCAAGTCCAAGCTAGTGAGTATCATCCTAAGGTTCTCGACTCCATCAAGGATGTACTCCTCATCGTAGGACAACACTACGAGCACTCCAAGACTGCCACTGTCACTATTCAAGAGAAAATTGCTGAACGTTCCGCACCCCCGGAAACTCCACTTTTGCCTGAAGCACCCCCTCAGGAGAAGTACGATGATACGCCTGTCCATGAAAAACTCGACAAATTGGTTGATCATATGCATGTCGCTGGGAAATCTTTTGCTCAACTGGACACCCTTGACAAGATCCACAAACAGGTGATGGATACAGCCGCCGAGGTTTCTGCCTTCGTCTCAGCTCAAACTCAGCGTATTGCTGATGATCACGAGGATAAGGAGAAGGCTGTTGAAGCTGCGACTATCGCGTTAGAGAAGCGGCTGGCACAGAAGGAACACGTTGAAGCAACAGTTGTCGGACTCCGTGAGGAGGAAGAGCGGTTGAAGGAATCTGTCGCAATACTGAAAGCTGAGCAAGATGATCTTGCTCATCAAAAGATGCGCCTCTCTGCCGATGTCTCTAGTATGGAAACTGCTCTGAGAATCCGACGAGAGGAGCTTCATGCCATGGAGGCCAGAGCTGAGGGTCTTGAGCGTCGTATTCTGGAGGGAGTAATTGACCATTCGCGGGCTCTTCTCATTTCTAAGTCCAATAAAGGCCGTGATGCAATGAGTCGCAAGCGGGTTTCAAGTCATGCCACTTCGACCACCGGCTCAATTGTTTCCAATGCAACTTCGAGGGCCTCGCAGAGCACCCAGAGCGCAGTCAGTATGGCTATGAGTGGTAACCGTACCATGGTCAGCGTTCCAATCAACAATCCTGCCGGTGCATCGCGACGTATTCTGTCACTCAACCAGATCACGCACAATGTTCCTACAGGTGGCTTCAAGCGTAGCCACAGTGTCAAGACACCGGGAGGCTCAGGAGCATTACGAAAGTCAAGCTGGGGTGGATCTTTGAGCCAGAAATACGGAGATCTGAATAAGGAGAACCTGATGCTGAAGGAGAGTGAGGAGGATGAACAGATGAGCGAAGGGGATGTCAGTGATAGTGGTACCATGCGGAGAAGCAGCCGAGGCACCACCGTCATGACGACAACCACTGGAACTGGCATGAGTGAGAGTATTGACGAAGGAACAGAATGGACTGGCAGCATGGATGGCGACGAATACTCCGAGGAAGGCGAGCCTACAGAATCGGGAGTCGTACTATACGAGGAGGCTGGACAGGTTGCTTGAAGTAATACTGGTTTCTGATTATATTTATTGTGGGAAGGCTATTCTTGAGTTCTTGTATTTAATTTCGCCGCGGGATATTGCTTTTCTGGAGGGATGGAAAACAGACTTTTTGTGTATGCGTCTTGGATGGGGATGGGGGAGAGGGAGGATCCAGTTCCTGGACTGGGCGTCTTTGACTCTTTACAATGATGACTTGATGAATAGCGTTTTAGTGATAACGATTGAATTCACTGTCTTTTACATGATCCTACTATTATCTCTGTTTGCTGTTTGCTGTGAAACTGTGATACTTTCTTCGACTATCACCTGTAGGTAAGATCCTTAAACAACCCAGCGGTCGCAGTAGCACAAATCGCAAAAGGTTATGTAGAATCGGTTGATCTGTCTTTACATCATGGTATCCAAGTATTCAAGAAATGTATACTTGTATGCCTTAACGAACCATAAGAATAGCAGCTGGGGAGAATCGAGCACCCAATCTAGTCCGACCACTTCACGTGTTGACGAAAAAGGCTTGGCATCGCGAACCTCTACCTAGCCTTGTCCATTTTCCCAAACCAAGTTCAACTGAATTTCAACAACGAGCACAAAAAGCGCAAACCACCCAAAATGTCAGAACCAATTCCCGAATCGATACCTACCTCGGCTGACCCGCGATCCAAACGCCCCATCAAGAAACGCGCGCTCTCACCACGCTCTCAAACCGCCTCCGCCATAACAACCCTCTTCTCCAAACCCGACCAAGAAATCCGTATCCCAGGCTCAACATCCCTCACCACTCACAGCAACCCTAACGGCGGACCCCCAGAAATTGTACAGAATGTCCAAGGTTCCAGTGCTGGTGCTGGCTCGGGAGAATTCCATGTGTACAAGGCGAGTCGGAGGAGGGAGTATGAGAGGTTGAGAGGCATGGATGAGGAGGTTCGCAAGGAAGAGGAGGGTGCTGCGTGGGAGAGAGAGAAAAGACAGAGGGAGGAGAGAGACAGGGAGAAGACGAGAAAGAATCGAGAGAAGAGGGAGAGATTGAAGAGGAAGAAGGGGGGTAACAAGACGGGCGAGGGGGAGGCTACAGAAGGCGCGGGGAAAGGTGGGAAGTTTAAGGCGAGAGTTGTTGTTCGGGAGGGTGCGGAGGGCCTAGGTGGGGAGGGTAATGGTGATGAGGAGATGAGTGGTACGGCGGTCGAGGAGGAGAAAGGTGTCATTATTCATGACGATGATTGAGAGCAGCACGTTTGGCAGACTTAGATATTTACGACATCAGTGTTCTAGGACGGTACGCATACCGGATCCCGAGGGAGTCTTGCGGAGAAAATTGTGGTATGGGCATGAATTCCGGACATACATTGGCTCTATGCTATGTTACAATGGTATGCCCGCCACATTATCGTCGCTTTTTGATACACTGACTTTTCAAGACAACCCTATCTATTCCTCTCCCGTACCTGGTGCACCTCCGCCTCCAGCTTGTCTAGCAGCTTTCGCGCTGCAGATATCGTCTACTCTCAAAAGCAAGCATGCAGACTGTAAGATAGATTAGCAGATTGCAATTTAAAATGAGAACAGGGAAAACATACCTCAATCGCAGTCTTAATACTTTGCAACTTGACAGCTTCTGGCTCCCAGACACCATACTCCTTCATATCAACAAGTTTTCCAGTGTCACCGTCAATACCCCACGTGCTTCCACCTTCTGCGTGCTTAGCTCTCAAAGCAGTAAGAACTCTGACAGGGCTTGCACCGGCGTTCTGAATGAGTGTTCTGGGGATGACCTCCATGGCTTCGGCAACAGCCTTGTACGGCCATTGCTGGACACCTTCGATACTCTTGGCTAATTGTCCCAACCGAACCGCGACAGCCATCTCGGTTGCACCACCGCCAGGCGAGAGTCTTGGGTGGAACATAACATTACGAGCCACAGCCATAGCATCTGCCAAATTTCTGTCAATCTCGTTGAGGATGTCTTTCGAAGGACCTCTGAGGAGGATGGTGCAGGCTTTGGGGTCTTTGCACTTGGTAAGGAAGGTGAAGTATTCGTCGCCAATCTTCTCGATCTCGAAAAGTCCGCAGGAAGTTCCTACATCGGAGTCTTGGAGATCCTCGACTCGGTTGACGATTGTTGCGCCAGTGGCTCTGGCGACTCTGTTGGTATCGGACTTGCGGACTCGGCGGAGAGCAGTAACATTGGCCTTCAGAAGGTAATGTTGAGCGAGGTCTGACAATTAGCGAATGATCTCTGTTTATGGAGATTTTACGAATGCGGACTCACCAGAAACTCCCTTCTCGGTAATAACTAAGTCAGGCTTGACTGCCAAAATGGCATCACACATAAGCTTGACCTGCTCTTCCTCAATCTGCAGGATCTTGTTCCAGTCCTCCTCCTTGCTAATTTCGATATTGGTCTGAGACTCTCCCTTCTTGTACTCCAGCGTGCAATCCAAAAGCACAATTCTAGGATTCTCTATCCGTCTTCTCATCTTGGGATGTGTGATATCCTTGTTGAGCATGACACCGTCCAGAACTCTACTGTCTTCAATTTCTCCACCTGGGACCTTCTCGACTCGTGCATACCGCTTGATGTCCACTTCCTTCTTGCCACCACCGACTTCAAAAGTGACTGTGCGGACAGCCTTGAGAGCAAGATTGCACATTAATTCTGACCATCTAGAGACGAACTTCGTGCCGATCGAGGAGGAAATCAGCTGGTACATGGCTTTGTCGTCATCGATGTCGACTGGGAGGGAGATCTCGTCGATGATTTCGAGGGCGTCTTTCAGGGCGTGCTTGAAGGCGGAAATTATTACAACAGGGTGGATGTTGCGCTCTAACTGCGGGAGAGCTTGGGCAAGGATCTCACCAGCTGGACTATGTTAGCCAAAGCTCGCCCAAATATGCCGTAGTCCATACCAAGAATGATGACAGTGGTAGTTCCATCTCCAACCTCCTCGTCTTGTGTTCTGCTGAGCTCAATCATGCTCTTCGCGGCCGGATGTGATACCTCGATTTCTCTGAGGATGGCATGGCCGTCGTTTGTCAACACAATACCTCCCATAGGATCCAGCAACATCTTCAGCATTGCCTTTGGGCCTAAACATGACCGGATGATATCTGCGACACTGTTCTGTGTCAGTTCCGTGACTCTCCAGCTGCATCAAGCTTGTAGAAGGGAGGGGTTGTTGGTCCGCCTTACGTTTTGGCTGCTGTGATGTTTGAGAGCTGGGCCTTTCTTCCTGTTTGTCTATCACCACTCTGGGTGTCTGCCAGTATCCGTTAGTATCGGCAGACAAGATTTCGAGCTCCTGCTGCTGTAGCTCTAGAAGGCTGAGGAAAGAACCTACTCATAACCACCACTGGAGCCTGCATCTTGGAAAACCGCTTGAGGCACTTGTTGAGATGGGTTTGAATTTATTTCGAGGCTGGAGCGTGAGTTTGGAAGTCGGAAGGGTTCCTGGGTGACGTTGAGTGTGGATTTGGAGCTCCGTTAAAATTATCCAGCGCGTTTTGAAGTCTTTTGAGGATCTCGCGTCGACCCAGAAAATCTCTTGGTCCGTGCGGCGATTTGGTGCTGCCATCGCGCATCGCTGGCCGCCCGCCCGCCTTCTGTCGTCTCCTGTAACAAGACTTCTTGAAGCAGCCTTGCTCTATCGTCGAAATTGTACTCCAGTCATGCGTTTGGATTATATATTCTTTAGTTTCTTTTTCATGGCCAGCGTCGTAGTCTATCTTACACCACAAGTGTGGCATGGTCATCTATTCCTGCTCTACTGTTTGACCTCTTTAGTGTATTGCACTCGCCACTTTTTGGGTATTTGCACTCTTTCTTCATACTTAACCCGACGAGCCTATGTACGGTCTCATTGAAAGGCACACCTCTATGGATTGTCACGATTTTGGTCATAGCAGAGTTGCTGGCCATCTCATTTAAGACCGAGGTACTCGAGAACTGCTCAGAAACAGGAAGCATTGCTCTAAAAAGAATCGCAAATCTGTATGCAGCGTATTTGTCAGTCGATCTTGATTCCACACTCATATTTACTTCTCTGCCAGCTTTTGCTCAGCCTCCACCGAAAAATATTGGCATGTTCAAAATGCTCGAGAATGACTGCAAGTGGCATCTTACGAGGGACAAAACAGACACTGCTATACCATATGACTGTCAGTTCGGCCATCTTCAACCAGTCATCAATACCTCAACCTGGGTATGGTATCATTCCCCTGCTTTGAGTATCTAGGGTGCTGTCGGTAGAGTCCAAAGAGGCCCATCTTATTGATGGTATCGCGCTTGAGACCCCGTGACATCGTTGCCAATCGTGGCTCATCTCCTTGGAAGCATATCGGATTCTCGGGGATATCATCTGTCCGTTTACCTGAAAACTGATAGCTATCTCCTCTGGACGTTGCTAGAAGAGGCACAAGTTCAAATGCTTAGAATTCCTTCCATCTACTTGATACCAGAATTGGGAATGAAACTTTTCATCATGAGAAGTAGCATACGATTTCTTCCTGTGTGCCTTTTGATATGTGGTAAGACCAGTTATTCGATACACGATCAGCTACCAATTCTCTCTGCCAGCATCCATGGCTGTAGATTGTGATTGGGGAAGTCGTACAAGTCGCTCGCAAGCTATCAGCAGCCAGCGAGAGCTCGATAGTTTGGCCGAGAACTGCACAACAGTCATCAACTCTGACATTGTTGTTGATTCTAACTACACGGGGAGCCTTATTTTGAGCGGCGTCACGCAAATCACCGGGTCCTTCAGCATTGGAAGTAACGATCAAGACTCGCAACTTACCTCCATCGAAATGCCGGACTTGGTCGCTTTTTATGCGGCAAAACCCTTGTCGATACATCGTGGAAGCAAGCTCACAGCCGTCACCTTTCCAAAGCTTCGAGCCATGTATGGTTCTGGCGTGGAGATTGACGGTGCTCCTAATGTCCAACTCAACTTTCCTTCTCTACTGAACGTCACAAATATCGAGGTGTACAGAGGACTTTCAAGGTACAGTGCAATCACTTGTGTTCTCGTTGTGCCGTTAACATAGAACAGTATGAACTTTCCTCTCCTCACGCAAATCAACGAAAGCTTGAAGCTCTGCTCATTCCGTGGCTGTGGGTCTGTGACACCTCCGACCTCTCTCCCGTCGAAATTCGATGTAAATTTTCCTTCGCTAGTCCAAATGTCGAGGTTGGAGGTGGACGGAGATATCTTAGGGCAAGCGTCTAAATGCCTTTGATGATAGACTTAGCTGGCAATTGAAAGCCTATCCCTACCAGAGCTAATTCGTATTGGGCGGGATCCCACGCAAAACAACACCAATGCCGATGCTTATGGACTCGAAATCAGCCAAGTTGGGGGCCCTCAAACTATTGAAGTCCCTTGGCTTTCCGTAAATCTCCCAAAGCTTGCCGCAGTTACGGATCAATTTGACATGAAGAAGTACTTTGGAAGGTATGTTGTTGGCAGGCTCGCGTATATCAAGCTAACTCGCTCGAAGTATTTCGCTGCCGTCACTCACAACAGTGCCCGACATCGTCAGCATCCACAGTTATGTCAGAGAAGACATCGTCCTACCGTCGCTAGAAGTTGTAGGAGAGTTCAATGCATATGGAAGCATGACTGCGTGAGCACCCACCCAAGCTTTCCCCTGCCAGCATCAAATATAGCCACTGACACTTCCCAAAGAGTGTCCCTGCCAAGCCTAACATCCATATCAAAGATGGTCCTTTGGAGGGGTGTCGAGTTCTCCAGCTGCTTCCAAGAGATTGCGGCATTTTACGATTACCCCAAGATACAGGGTATAGATCCCTATCCCTTCCGATGCACATGGAAGGACGAGGAGTTTATCGGAGTAGGAGCCATAATTGGTATCTGTACCGGCATAGCTTTCCTTTTCGGCATGCTGACCATCTATTTTATCCTCTGGCGACGGTCGCAGAGGAGGAAGGCGGCGAAGAAGAGGAAGGAAGAGGAGGAGTATGCAATGCAGCAGCGATATGCGGTTGCAGATTGTGACTCAGAGGTTGGTACTGAGGTGGGGAGTGTGCATAGTGATGTCACTGTGGTGCAACAGGGTACTAGAGGCTATGTTCACCGAGGAGTGGGAGATTTCACCATTATACGGTGAACTGTCTACAGAAGGTGGTTCTCGTTTATCTAGGTCCACGTTATTATCATACTTTGTTGCAGTACTAGGAACAGCTAAGCGAGACCTCTATCAAAACAATGCCTGTCGGATGAAAACAGAACACAAATTCTCGTCCAGTCAAGTCAACTACTCGCTTCCCCATCAATCCAACCCTCGCTTTTCCCACCAGTAGTTGTCCATATACCCTTCGAGATTCCTCCTCCTCTCACACTTACCATTCTTCATCCAGTCTGGGCCAACTCATTCGGGATAACCAATGGACAAGCATATTTGCTTCTCAAACGACTAGTATCATTGATATCAACATCGCTATCTGAATCTATAATCAGATCACAACCCCTAGCCTCCCCCACTCAATTCAGATGCCACAAAAATCGATCCCATATCCCTAGCCTGAAACATACGTACATCTCATAACCTGGTATCAAATCAATCAATCCAGTCCATCTTCCCAACCTATGTCCATAATAAGCATTGGCGGTATACAAGCATGTAAGCATGTGCGCGTCCGTATACAGCACAGCACCGTCCGCCCAATCCATTCCAACGCCCACGCTAATGAGAAAGCAGAATGCTGTAAAAGCAGGCAGGATCGTCTCTTCTCTTCCCCAGTACTACGTCGAACAATGCATATATAGCAAGCAAAAGCAAGCCTCGTACGTATCTCTGTCGTCGCCCGATTCATATCCTACCATCGCAGGTGATACCCCCTTTTCCAAAGCCAAGAGCTTCGTATTCAAACGAGTAACCCCTCACTTCCCTTTCTTTCCACCACTCTTGTCCTTATCTCCAGCTGATCCTCCACCAACAGGTTTTCTCGACACTCCCGGCGACGTCCCCCTCTTCTCAGTCGATGACTGCGGCTCCCCAACAACCAACGCCTCACCATCTGCCTTCGCTTTCCGATCTTTCTCCTTGTCTTTACCCTTGGCACTATCCTCTTTCAAGCTCCCGCCTATTGGTTTCCTCGGTATACTTTTCGGCGAGAGCTCTTCATCGTGTGGATGCGATTTTGTTGATGACGCTGAAGAGGTATCGATTTTTTCAAGCGTGCCGTCAACGTTCCCCGAACCTAGCGTGGGAACCTTCTCAGCTGTCCGGGCGCGGCTCAATTGCCGGAGTCTGGCTGGAGGCTGGCGCTCGCGGAGAGGAGGTGGTAATGGTCGTTCGGGGGAGGGCTCGATACATTCGGGAAGAGGCGATGTGGAAGCTGTGACTGGAGTGGCCGTTCCTGAAGTCTCGGGGGATGTGGGAGTGCTCGAGCCGTTCATTTCTCGGAGGACTTTGTTGGTTATTTTCTTCGCTTCTGAGTCAAGATTGAGCGTTGGAACCGGCGGCTGAAGAATGTTAGCAGTTGTAGAGAGACTTTGGGGAGCGGCGGAACATACCTGAAGAATATATTGATCTAACTTCTTCTTCAGCACATTCGATCGCACAGGCTTGGCGAGGTAGTCGTTCATTCCTGATTCCAAGCACTTCTCCCGGTCACCTTGAATGGCTGAGGCAGTCATAGCAATCACCAAGACTCCCCGGACTGCATCGATTGGGTCTTTTCTCAAGAGTTTAGTAGCTTCGTAGCCGTCCAGTACAGGCATTTGCACATCCATGAGAGTGATATGATATGGCGTGCCTTCTTTCGCTTTGGCTCGCAAACCTTCGACTGCTTGAAGCCCGTTATCGTAAGCATCGACATGCTTGAAACCCAACTTGTGCATGAATTGAACCGCAATCTTCTGGTTTACAGGATTGTCTTCCGCTATGCAGATACGCAGTTGCTCACGCTCAACATCAGAAAAATGTGTGTACGGTATCGGCGAACCATTCGAATCGTTGTTTCGCGATGACAAGTGGTCATGTTGGTCAACACCATTTTGACAATCTCCTGCAGATGCTTCTTTTGCCTTGGGGAAAGTCACCGTAAACCAGGCAAGTGTTCCTTGGCCCTCGATACTTTCAAGCTCAATCTTGCCACCCATCATCGACTCGATGAGCGATTTGCATATACTGAGCCCGAGACCACTTCCGCCGTACTTCCGGGCTGTACTGGCGTCGGCTTGACTGAATGGCTTAAAAAGCTTCACCAGTTGCTGAGGAGGGATACCTATACCAGTATCCTTGACCCAGAAAGTTAATCTAACTTCGTCGGCCGTCTCAAGATCAGTCTTGGCACCGATTGTAATGGACCCGTTTTCGGTAAATTTGAGACTGTTCGAGACCAGATTGCCCAAAACTTGGTGAAGTCTGACTGGGTCGCCGAAAATGAGGCATTGCGGAAGGCTGATATCTTGCAGAATCTCAACGTTCTTGACGTTCTTCTTGTCCCGGTTGCTGTACGACACGGAACGGAACACTTCGCGCATCATCTCATCAGCCTTAAATGCAACAACGTACAGCTCCATCTTGTCTGCTTCCATCTTCGAGAAGTCCAGGATATCGTTTATTACAGTGAGCAGCAAGTCTGCAGAAACCCGAATCGAATCTGCCATCTCGGCCTGGTCTTTGGTGAGATCGCTGTCTCTGAGGAGCTCCGAATTCCCAATAACACCATTGAGCGGCGTTCTAAGCTCATGGGATACATTTGCCAGGAAAATTGACTTGGCCTTCGCTGCTTCTTCGGCAAGTTTGACATTGCGAAGAGCTTCAGCCTTCGCAGCATTTGCTTGTTTTTCCGCCTCAAGTGCCTTTGCAAGGGCTCTTTTCTGCACGTCGACCATGGAGTTCTTGAATGCAGACACTTTCTCAACTTCCTTCAGAGTCAGAGCATTAGAATAACTGATGCCGATCTGGTTGACTAAGAGTTGTAGAACGGTCAGGTTGCGATCCGTGAAGGCATTTGGCTCTCCTTCAAGATACAACACTCCCAATAACGGCTTAGTTCCATGGCAAATAGGTATCGCTATTACCGACTTGCCCACAGGATTTCTAGCTGCCCACGCCTCGGTAACGTTGCTGAATCGCTCATCGTGAATGAGATCGGGTAAGAAGACCGTTTCCCGAAAGCGCGTGCAATATAGAATCACACCTTCCGCAACAAGAGCTGTCTCTGCAAGCGGAAGCCCAGGAATATGAGCAACAGCGCCCTTCTCAGGATCCCCACTAGCAGCAATGCTCCAGCCAATGGGATCATCCTCTTCCACGACAATCGCTGCCATAGTTGCCAGACCTCCACAATTTTGTAGAATGATCTCGCACATGGTCTTGAGTAGTTGGTCGACCTGCAAGACACTTGAGATCACTTGGGAGCTCTCGAGAATTGACGTGAGATCCAGCATATCAAGTGCGGGAAGACCTGACCCTGCATCCGGCCGAGCTGAGCCGCCTTGCCAGGCCCCGATCC
This sequence comes from Cadophora malorum, assembly GCA_017365405.1. Classification (NCBI taxonomy): domain Eukaryota; kingdom Fungi; phylum Ascomycota; class Leotiomycetes; order Helotiales; family Ploettnerulaceae; genus Cadophora; species Cadophora malorum. The sequence goes on along the minus strand of JAFJYH010000152.1, from coordinate 44,015 downwards.
TGTCGCCCTTGGTCTCGGTGATTGAAGTCCGTGTCTGTTGCCGGATATCATCGTCATCTCCTTCCAGTGTGGTGTATTGTACATCTGCCTGGTCTCCTGCGAAGTCGGTCTGAGCCGCAGCATCTGCAGTTCTCTCATTTCGGGTTGGTCCCTGGAGTAGGAGACTGTGTTGATCCTCGATATACTTTGCAACACCGACAGCACCAAATGTCCGATAAAGAGTTATAGCCTCTCGTAATGATGACTTGGCCGCTCTTCGTGAGCCAGTCCGAAGGAAGAAACCAGCTTGCAGATAGTTTCCAAGTGCTTCTTCGAAGAGGAAGTCATTCGCTGCCGCATGATCCAAGGACTCTTCGTAGTCGCTCAAGGCCATCCCATGGTTCCCTTCCATCTCGGCAATTTGCGCATCAAGCAATTTTGACCACGATAGGTAGTTGACGTTGTTGACGGTTTGCCAGTCTTCAATCATCTTCTTGTCTCTCTTTATCTGCTTCAGACAAGTAACAACGTCTGCTGCGAGATCGCTTTCGCCCGGCGGCTGGTCGAATTGAGCTTGACCATTTGTATCTTGGCCAACTGCGCGTGAAGGATTCCGAAGTCTTGTCCACATTAGGCCTGCGTATGATAGCCCATGGATGAAGTAGATGAATCGGGTGTTTCGAGCAGACCACACCGAGCTCATATTTTCCAAGCAAGTGTCGACCAGCTCTATAGCTCTTGCAAAGTGACCGTACAGGCAGAGAGGTACAATCTCGAACCCTTCATAAAACAGTAAAGGTCGATCGCTGCTGCTCACTGTGGTCCTGAGCCAAGATTTGTAGTATGAGGAATTGTGCTGCTCGTCGCTCATGATTTCCAGTGGATCACTTATATCTGTCTTGCCTTGTAAGGCTCTACATGTTTGTCGAACGGCAACTGGTATAACAGGGTCAGCAAATCCATCGTGCCATGGCATGTATGCTTCTGAAGCCGCGAGTTGGGCGGACAGACATAGAGTACCCAGACAACATGATAAGGAGAGGACTTTGCGGAAGACTTACTGGCCATTGTCCCTCCCCGCGTATCAAAAGTCCAATTCGGGACCTCCTCACAACCATAATTCAGGAATGACTCCAATTCAGTCAAGTTCTCCGAAGCAAAGAACTTGAGCATCCCAACCAGGCCAAAATTGAGAATCGTGGACCCACGGTCACCAACCTGAATGACGTATTCAAGAGCTCCGTCTAGCTGTTTCAATGAGCTTTGCAAGCTCTCTTGAAGGTGGCCGACAAAGAGTGAGTAGATGGTTCCGCCGCGGCCAGTGGTGTAGGGATCGCTCCACCGGGACAGGAGCGCCAGAGCAATATTCCCTATATCGCTAGCGAACTTGACCATGTTGAACCTGGATATTGATATCATAGCCAGGTGTATATATGCCATGCCTGCTTGAGGGAAGCTTCCAAGATTCAGTTGTGTGTCTACCATGACGAGAGCCATTTGGTAGAACGTCAAAGTATCAGTCCTGGCAACGTCAGTACGCAGCCAACAAAATCGTTACCCATGACTTACCAGAATGCAGCAGAAATGGTCTCCACAAGCACAGCTCCAACTGCAGCAAAATTCGAGTCGCTTTTGGTCGACCTATTGATCACATCATCGAATTGCATTGATTGGACCTTGAGACTTAATCGCTCAAATTCCGCGTCGCACTTCTCGTAACTGGGCGCATCATCCACGGCAATATCAAGCGCTTCCAGACAATGTTTCAAGGCTCGGAATGCAGCTGGAGAATCGCCTTCCTGAGCGTAGATCCTAGATTGCAATACCCAAGCGGGTGATTTGTCAACAGGCGTATTGGCGTAAGTAAAGACTTTGGCCAATACTCGTTTAGCTTCCGGATACTGGCCCATATACAGATACGTCTCAGCAGCTCGTATGTGTAATTGGAGGGTCTCATCGTAGTAGACATCCGGCAGGCCATCTGTCCACGGATTATCCTGTAGGAGAGCAAAACAGTTCTTGTAGTATCTCGCAGCCGTCGGTCGTGCACCACGCTCCGCAGCAGACTGTGCACAATCGGCAAGAAGCGTTCGGAATGATTGTCGGTGCAAGAGTCTTCTTCTTATGATGTCTATTGATGCACCGATGTGCTCAGCAATGTCAGACTGTGCTCGTTCTTCAGAAGAGCTGTACTTGAGAAGTGTTCTAGCAATGATGAAGTGCATCTTTGATGTGTTACATTCTCCGAGTGATGTTGCTGCTTGCATGTAACGGTCATGAGCGAAGCGAAATCGATCGTCATCTTGGGTGGAAACAATGATATAAGCTTGAATCGCAGCTTGTAGTCCCTCAATCGCATCCTGTGCTGAATATGAAACCAGTGGCGGACAAGTCATATCTGCATCGGGATCGGAGTCGTCAAAGTCGAATTCGCCGCTGAGTAGCCTCTGAACAAGCTCAAAAGAGAAAGAGTGGCCTATCAAGGAGGCCCACGCTAAGATGGACCTTGTAGCAGGCGGTAGTTCGTGCAAACGGCTTGTGACAAATGCAGTATCCAGTGTGTCATGGTAGCTCTTTGTCTCGAACTGATGGAAGATCTTGTCTAGGTCGTAACACCAGCCGCTTTCCTTGTAATCGTAGTATATGCATTGTTTCCGATGGCAACTGTCCAGCATTTCTCGCATGTAGAACGGATTGCCGGCGGTCTTGCTTTGTATGACAGCCGCCAAGGGGACGATGTAGGACTCTGAGCGACAGAGAGTTGCGGCAACGTAGCTCTTGATGTCATCTTCGTTCAGTGGCTTTAGCACGATTCTTGTAACGCCAACACCGCCGCCTTTTATGTATTCTGCAATATGTTAGCATGGCCAAGTGTTGGAAGAAAAGGGGGCGCAAACTGATACCCTCTGTATTAGGTGGTTGTAGGACCCCTTTGATCCTTTCCGGAAGTATTTCGTCCGGCCTATAAGTGACGATAATGACCATCTTCATTCTGGAAGAAATAATTTGTCCAATGAGATCGATGGACTCATCATCGGCAAATTGGAGATCATCCAAGCAAAAACATATAAACTTATGCTGAGTGAAGACACGGAGGACGTCAAGGAAGGTGTTCATCAGCCGCACTGACTTGGTGGATGTCCCAGCTCGCAGGAATTCTTGAGAATCTCGAGAGCCGAGAGATGCACTGAATAAGCTGGCTTGGGAACTCGACGATGGTGAGGAATCTCGGCGCATCTCCGCACGCAAGCTTTTATTGTAGCTCTGCGATAATTGGCTACCGTGCTTTCGATTGGGCGCATGCATTGAACCAAGTAAAAATTCTGGAAGACCAAGAACCCTGTGAAGCATAGGCCAGGCGGGTTTGACATACGCTTTGAGCCCTTGATGAAATGCCGTATCGGTGTTGCTTTCTGAAAATACCTGTTTGAACAGACTTGAAAGCAGCTTGAGAACAGGCCCAAAGGGTGTCTTCTTCGCTTGGTCGAATTTCGAGCTCGCGAAGTATCCTCTTCGACGGGCTTCAATTTGAACCGATTGCACCAAACAGCTCTTTCCCAAACCAGCAGCTCCAGCAATGCCAATGACTTCACATCGCCCCTTTCGTTTGAACTTCTGGCTGTTCCGTTTGCTCGTCAAGCTCCCAGCACCTTCTGAGCTTCTGCTATTACCACCTGCTTCTGATATTGAGCCAGCGATACTTCCGCCATCCAAGGATTGAAGCGAAAGGGAGTTGTTCTTCTCCCAGGGTCGAGGTTGGTTGCTCTGCGATGATGCATTCTGACTTTCATAAGAATTGTGCTGGGAGCCTTTTGCGTCAAACGAATTGTGCTGGGACCCTGTTACAGACCGCAATTGGCCAGAGCCGCTTTTGAGCGACTTATTCTCGGCTGATTGTGAAGAAGTGATATTACCAAGCGAGTTCGACCGACCTTCGTACGAACTGGTATTTTCTTCGCTTGACAATAGGGCATCTTCTGCTCCAATCGCAGCCTCGAATACTTCGAGTCTACCTTCGGATAAACTTGACCCGGATGACAAGCTGTAGACATCCTGTCTCTGGCTGATTTCATGCCGCCTCGATACCTTATCGATGACCTTGACAACCTGATCATGCTCCTCGCTTCGGCCTATCATGACCGTAGGTAGGATGAAAAACGAAGAGACATCTTTCGTAGCGATAGCCCAATTTCTAAGCGCGTTCGAGTCTCCGGCTCCTAGTAGATTCCTCACTTCCATCAAATCATATCTCAGACCGCTCACAGAGTGATATCGATCCCCGATAATCTTCGCCGTCATTTTCTGAATAATCCGCCCGATAACATCAGGTATATCCAGTCGAATACTGGACACAGTCGGAAGTCGTCGGCCAAGAACAGCTTGAATAATATCCATGGGCGTCTCCCCGTCAAAGGCGGGCTGTTGAGTGAGCATGGTCCAAAACATGATCCCAAGCGAGTATATATCCGTTCGACTATCAGGCTCCGCAGGCATGCGACCAGTTTGTTCCGGACTCATGTAGCATAGTTTTGTTTTTGCGCCGACTTCCTTCGATAAAGTACTCCACCCAGTGGAAGTGAGCCCATGTTCGAAAGTTCTCAGTCCAGATCCGAAATTGATCAGCCTGACCTTTCCAGTATCCGGGTTCATGTGAAAAGCATCCCCCCTAATTTCTCCATGCACTATTCTCTGTCCATGATGCAGAATCTCCAAGCACTCCGTCGCCGCAACCGCAAAATCCAGAAAAGTCTCCAGTGATACTGTCTCCTTGGGTTCGAACTCGTCCCGAAAAGCCTCATGCTTGTCCCCAACCTTTCGTCCTCGGTACCAAGCAGCTCCATAGTCTATAACACGATGCAAGTAATTCGGGCCCGGATTCTCAAATATGCAGACGACGATCGGTCCCTTATCTCCTTGCTGACTTGAAAGACGTGCAATATCCAGAGGTCGGATGATATGATCGCCCTCCGGATCAACCTTCTTGATCAAGTTCTTGCAGATATGATATGCTCTCTCCTCCCGCAGCGCATGTGTTGACACTCGAGCAATAACCTGGATTCGGGCAGTTTCCGGCAGGTCTTCGTGAGAAGTGTTCGACTCGCTGCCGCTCTCGCTGGCTGTATTCCTATATCCGCCTGCACTCTGGGGATCTGCGGCTGGGGAGTTGGTCTCGGAGTCTAGTCTCGAAGTCGTAGGTTTCTTATGGGACTTGTGAACAACATCTTTCCAGCCAAAGACTTGCCTGTTGCCAAGTTAGCTTGCTACCCCACGAGGTCAGCGAGCGCTTTCGAGCTTACCAGTTGTCGTAACTCGAGTGAAAGGGGTCTTTTGATTCGTCCCATGTGTAGCCCGCGACCTGTCGCAGCCGCTCGTAGAGACGATGAGGGGGGTCCAACTGCTCGTCACCCGTCGCGACTATTCCGTCCATCATGCCTTCGGGGCTTTCAGAGCATCTCTTTCGCTTTCATGGCTCGAGGGCAGACGGTAACAGGGGGCTTGCAGAGGAGATGTTGTTTACTATCCGTCGGATACTCGACACACTTCACACACGGTGGAGGTCTGGATGTTTTCGCGCTTGTTCGTCCTGGCCTGGGAGAGTCTGTCTGTATGGTCTAGTTCTGGCTAGGTTTGGGCGGGAGCTTGATAGGCTGATCCTGTCGGGGCGATTTTGTACGGTAGGTAAGATCCTCGTTCGAGCCACAGTGACGTAGTCAACCGAGACAGGGGTTAAGAATCCAGAGGGCCTTTCAGGAGAAGTGTCCGCATTGAGTACAAGCCCTAGTAAACAGCATTTATCATACAGTATCATGCATTCGTGTATAAAATCCCATTTCCCCATTTTAAAAGATTGTACTTGCCCTTCTTTGAGCTCCCTTCTAGATTTTAACGCTTTCGAGTCAACGTGGTCTTGTTGACGTGATTCGCGTTTGTCATCATCATGTCTTCTCTTAAAGTTTCTTCAGCCACATACTTCACTCCACAGGACAAGGGGCATCTCCTTGCGAGCACATTGATGGACGAGCAACGCCTGCAGATCCTCCAAGTAAGTATCCTTCCAACCTGCAACTCCACCATTCTTTTCTGGTATATATTCGAGGCAATCAACAACTACAACAAGAAACCACCCCAGTCACTTGAAATAAATTTCTTCAGCTTGGTGGTGGCAACTGGACGTTTTTGTGTGACTCGCAGCTAGCCAAGTTTTGCGCCACTGAGCGCCAAACACTTACTGGATTTGGGAATAGGTTCAACTGTGTGAAAGTAGCAACGTTTGACTATTTGCATGTGTAAACTTTCAATAATTGGGCCAGCTTACTCTCTACATATAGCTCATTGTTATGCTTCTTAGAGTGCGTGGCATAATGACACGTCAGTGAGTAAGGGATTCTCGACAGGATCACTCGGCCGGCTTGAAGCCGGGAAATACCCAAAAGGAAGAAGAGACATGTGAGGAACTCGCCTCACTTCAGAATCAACTTTCAGATCCAGCTCAGCGTGCCAATCGAATTGGGAAAACGGAGTGAAGGCTATAGTCCCCCTACCGGTTTAATTGCTGCTTCGATATGCCTTCCAAATTTGCAATATATGATACCAATTAAAAGGCACGCTTCTGAAGATCTCATAACCTGATTGAGTACATGATATTTGGGGACTGGCCTTGAAAGATAAAAACAGCAATGTCCTCAAAAGTCGCTAGACAATAAACCCGGGAAAGGGGACCATAGAGTCTAACTAGGTATCTGGAAGCAATCTCGGCTCCAATTTTCTCTCTTTGGATACGTGATATTCTGGGACAGGCCTGAAGAAATAAAAACTGCAATGTCCTCAAAGGCTTTAGACAATTTAAAAACCGGGGAGGGGGCCATAGAGCCTATCTGGGTGGAATCTCGGCTGTAATGCGCTCTCTCTGATGCCACAGTCTATAGAATCTAAATCTCAGCTGCAAATGCCAACCAGTCAAGCTGAGCTGTGTGAATCCTAGCAAAAACACAAACACCTGCAAAGCTGCCTATGCTACTCCTAACATCTTTGGAATTGGCTTCTTCTCGGCCGGCTAACAAATGCCCATCATTGCCCTGAAAAGTTTCTCGCTAAGCTTTTGAAAATATGCGCAATACACCACAAATCGGACTTTGTCTAACGACTAATGCATATATCCCCCGTCTTCAACTGACACGCTTTGTCAGTTCTTGCCTCTAACCTTGTCTTTATACTTTTTGTCAATGCGCTTCTTTCGCTCCCTGTACATCTCGTCAAATTCTGGGTCATCGAGCCTCTTCTGCGCGACTTTTTCGTTACTGGCAGATGCATAACCCGGGTTCTTTGCACGCAAGTTGCGCTGTGTTTCGTTCTTCTTGTCGCGCAGAGCCCTATAAGCTGGTGGATCCTCGACGCGCATCTTCTTGACTTTGGCATATTCCTTGTCCTTGTACCCTTTGACGGCCTTCGATCTCTGCTGTGCTTACGCTGGATCATTTGCCTCTCGCTCTTTGGTTTTGCGCCGACCCTTGGCTGAGGCAGAGCGACCATAATCTTTGCGCTCCGTGGTTGACAATGATATGAGCTCCTCAAAGGTAATCGGCGCTGCCGATTCCTGTCCACGTGGTGGCAGTCTGACCAAGGCCCTGCCAGACTCTCTCCCAGGACCTAAGGAGCACTCAGCATTCTGTATATGTTACTCGGTTGGACAACCCACCCAATAATAGGAACGCTGTCAGACTATTCCAGAGATCTTTCTCCTGCTGATCTCCATAGAGTCGACTATCAACCATTCCTCTGACAAGGTCGACCGCCAGCATTGGTCTTTTGCTGATTCGAGAAATGTGTTCGTCGAGAGTGATGTGAGGAACATTGAGGAGTCTCACGAATTGATCTGTAGCTGAGTCAGTGAATGCTGATTGCGGAATGAAGATGTGACTGTACTGGTACAGGCTGAGAACGAGATTGTGCCCTGGAATTCGATAGAGTACAGCTTCTCGGCCACTAGTAGAAGAATGTATGACAAGTAGTTGAGTTGCTCTGTCTCCGTCTTGAGCTTGTCGATGGGTGCGCACTTCGCATAGGCAGTCTTTGAACTAATGGGCTTTGCATGCTTCCTACAGTCATGTCTAAAGTCCCATGCTAGGAGCAGTCCATCAGATTGACGGGCCAGCCAAGATACAAGAAGTTGAGTAAGGCACTCAGAATCTTCAGGCGCAACCTAAGAATGTTAGACTAGTCCAGACAAGTACGGTCAGACAGCGTCTGAACAGCTTACCTCTGCAATATTGCCATTCAGTGCGATCTCATACTGAGGGCAAAATCCGATGAGAAGTACGACTCTCTGTCCCTTTAGACGCTCCAGATCCTTCTTCAACGACCAGTAAAACTTGGTCACTGTAGCAGGAGGGATCTGCTTTTCGAAGTCTTCTATAGAGACACCTCGACGAAGACTCTCAACGAGATGTTTGAGCTGCTTGATTCCTTTCTGAGGCTGAGCTCGAAGGTATTGCTCCAAGTCGGTCGTACCGGTCCAGTCCTTCTTGAATGCACCCTTATGATTGATCAGTAGGGGAGTATGGCATGGCGTGGGATTAGAAGTACCCATCTGGTCATCTTATCATTGATGCTCGCAAGGAAACTAGGATCGCTGGTGCCCTTTCCGGTTTCTTCACCGTCCTCACTATCGCTCTGGGAAGTATCTGACTCCGACTGATCGCTGGAACTGTCCGAACCATGCTCGGAATCGCTGACGACCTGCAGAGTACTGTCGCGTTTGCGCTCCTGTGCAAGTGAAAGGTAGGTCAGTGACAGCACTTGTTGTGGACGAGTCCAAGGAGGAATGACTTACGCTTCTGACAACGTCTGACTCTTCCCACTCCAAGAGGTCCTCGTCAGGGACATGGTAGTTCAGACCGGTCAACTGTGGCAGAGGTTGGTGGAGGGAGCTTCAACGGCAATTGGTAGGCTCGTTGTTGCAACGGACTTACCTGACGACGAGGACGATTGGAGCCCTCCATTGATAAAAGACGAATGAGATGGTAAATAGAAGTACAGTAATCTCGTGTTGAATATACGAGCTGAGATGGCGTAGATGATGAGTTGATGAGGTTGAAGGGAGGAAGAGAAGAGGAAAAGGATGGGTGGTGGGTATTTTTTTATGACCACATTGGGTGGTCGACGGTCGTTCCTTCCATTTTGAAAAACACCACCCCACCCCACCTCACCCCCAAAACAGCACAAATCGGGGCCTCCGATTAGGAGCACCAAGTCGCTTTAGCTAGTAGTGAAAGGAAAGAAATTGTGAAAGCATGAGCTATTAAACCAGCAATGTAGAGGAAAGAATAGCACACCTCACTCCCCAAATAAGCGTAAATCGGGGCCCCCGATTAGGAGCACCAAGCTGCTTTGGCTGGTAGTGGGAGAGGAAAGAGACCGCAAAAGCATAAGGCATTAAACCAGCAATATAGAGAAAAGAATAGAAATTTGGTCTCTAGCAATCTATAGCAACCGTCATCTTCGCTCGTCTAGCAAAATCACACGCTATCTATATAAGGCGCTAACTAAAGTACCTACTTGACGCTCTTGGACGACTTCCTGGTGTGAGAACTTGTCTGAGCCTTAGAAGACGCCCTCTCTCTGGTAGGAATCTCCTTGGTACCATTGCTCTTCGTAGTTCCAGCAGTCCCCTTCATGAGTGTGCCAAGTCTGAGTTCCTCATTCTTGCGGCCATTGACAAGATCTGGGTAGTTGAGCGTCAACTCAACCGCTCCGTACACAATATGGCCAACAGCTTCTACTCCCTGCATAAAAGAATGGTCCTGATTCGCAATTTCATAGCGGTAACTTCCGAAGCGTCCACGGGAGTAGATATCTTTAGCTTGGAGCTTGGGGAGGAGTTCCTTCAGAACACCCTCACGCTCAAGCGAAGGAGTTGGGTAACCGTGGTCAAAGCGGCGGTGGTAAGTAGAAACAATCTCGTCCTCGGGCTTGATCATTTCAGTGTTGATGAGACCTTGGATGGTTTCCTTGAGGAGGTTATCGTGGTCGACTGGCTTCATGGAGGATTCTGATACTTCCAACATGATCGACCAGTATGGGCCTTCTTGCGGCTCGCTTGACTTAGGCTTGCTTCCGTTGGCAAGGTATTGAGTTGGTAGCTTAACGGATTCTTCTGGCTGGTTGTATGGTGAGTAATTGGAGAAGATGGTGGCTCTGTAGAATGGGCAGTCATCTTCTGGGAAGTAAAGCTATGTCTTTATCAGCAAGGAATGGTGTTTGGTCGGTTCTTCACTTACCCAGCACTTGTCGCCGATTCTCTCAGGACGAGCTCCGCGAAGTCCAACACCAATAACGTGGGTAGAGGAGTAGAAGAGACCCTTGCTTAGAGAAACAAGTTCCTTGTCCTCCATCTGCTCCACGAGCTGGTCCACAGCCATAGTCGTAATCAGCTTCTTGTATCCGATCGTCTTTCCGCTGGATAATGTAACCGTGTGAGCATCAGCATTGACCTTGGAAACCTCTCCCTGCTTGCCGAAAAGTGTCTTCTCCTTTGGCAGGGTGTTGGCGACCGCAATCCAGATACCACCAGTACCATCACGAGCTGGGAATCTGAAAGTAGCGTTTGGACCCCAGTTTCCGGCAGTCTTGTTCAGGATAACGTTCTTGACAACACTCTTGACATCTGGTGCCGCAACACGCTCTCCGAGCCATGCACATTGCATCTGAAGTTCCCCGTTAGACGACATTCTCTCCACAAACCGCTTTGGCGCATACCTTTGTGGTGGGAACAGCCCAGACCTTGAAGTTGTATGGTCTCATAAACAGATCTGCGATTCCAACACCGATATTCCTGACGATCCACTCATCGAAATCCTTTGGCTTATCTGTGGCCGTACGTGCAGCCAGCGCAGCATCGATCAAACCATCCACGCACTTGACCTGCTCCTCCTTTGGCAGCATAGATATATTGTTCTGGAATGGGTATGGGACCCAGAGCTCCTTGCACCGCACATAGGAGATACGTTGGTGGGTGTACCAGTCGTCCTCGTTGGGCAATGCTTCGTCAATGCAGTCGTCGAAATATTTGTAGTGGGAGAAAATGACGTGGCCGCCGACATCGTAGAGCTGGGCAAGTCAGCGCATAGCTTGCAATTGAAGACTGGCAGACTCACAAATCCCTCCGGAGTAACATCTGTGGAAGCAAGACCACCGGGCGTTTCGTTTGAATCGATAATCATCCATGAAGGACCATCCTGTGAGGGTCAATTGTCGGTCTGGTATTAGCGGTGTGGGAGTAATGTACAATTTGATTGAGACGCTTTGCAGCACCGAGACCTGTTGGTCCAGCGCCAATGACAAGAACATCGACATTGCTATTAAAGATGTTAGTAAAAAGCTGCTCTGCTGCTTGTTGGCTTTGCGCCGTCGCAGCTAGAGAACTCAACGTACATATCTGCCATCTTGAAGATACCGACCGTACTGTGATAGCGGGGTGAAATTGTTGGTTATCGCAAAGCTTGAGCAGCGGGACGGGATGTCTTGCAGAGACTGGCTACAGATATATGATCTGTGCAGACAATATGCGAGATAGTACAGTCGAAAGGAGGAGGGTTTGAAGAGGAAAGGGGGTTATATTCAGGGTCCAAGCAAAAAAGTATAGAATCGTTTGGTCGTGGTCTCTCAGTGGGTGGCCAAATCGAACGGCTGCATCTGACAGGGGACGCGGGTCAACCAGTCAACGACTAGACTGGGACCCGGCTGAATCCCTGCCGCCCGCTATCGTCAATTTCGGAATGGCTTCACGTGTGTTGAGGGGCTTATCGATTGGTCCGTCGCACTCATCTCTCCTGAAACTCATTTCTGGGCCCTTGCATTGTTGCAGTGTAATTTTGGAGTGGCACATCACTTCACATCCATCAGGCATCTGTGCTTCTGGCAGAGACCAAAAGGAGGCGAAGCGACCTCGTGTTTTGTTACGAAGGCTTTTCATTATTTTTACGCGAATCTGGCCATGAAGGACTTCGTAAAGATGACCTTTATTTCTCGACGTTGCAGTGGTGGCTTGAAGAACACATCGTATTGACAAGGCTGAAGATCGTGGCGTTCCTTTTCCTTTGGACTTCCAACGATATACCAAGTAATTTTTGGTCGCCTCGAAAGGGACTTTGCATCTTCGAGTCTTACAAGCTTGATGCTTGTTGCCGTCTCTTGCCATTGTCTGATCTTCATCACTAATCTTCATTGGCTTTTGGGTCTGAAGTCAAGAATAATATACCCCCACTACTGAGCAGCAAATGAGATTAGGTTCGACATGTGTGGTGGGGTGTGAGATTACGAAGCGGGACGTTTTCATCTCAGCCTCGTCATCTCATCCATCATCGACATGATGCAACAGTGGAATTTTTCGAGACCACTTGAATAGTGATGCAGCTTTCCTCTTCAACAGGTAGGGAGGATGCATCGTACAGTACCATCCGCCGCCGTACAACTGCTTTGCCGGCCGGAATCCGTATACTTGGTCACACAAGCAGTCCTCGAAGCCAGGTGTAATTGCATCGATGTTCAATCGAGTCCGTTGGTCAAGAGGACAGCAACATGGGGTTGCCAATGGTAGGTAGCTGCTCGAAATCCGCTTCCTTCACTGTTGCCGCAACATGGCAATGTAAACAAAGATCAAGTCCCTCTTGAGAGATCTCATATTTGTGAAAGTATTTCTCGACAGGTGTACTTCTAGAATTGCCCCCATTTGGCAAACACGGCTAGGAATAGATTAGTGCCACCTGTCTGTATCCGATCTGCCAGATCTTCAGTGCCGAGTGTCATGAATTCTGCAAATTTAGAAATGGCAGTCGAACATGAAACAGATCTGCGCATATCTGAGGCTTCCCGCCTGCGGCTTAGAGAAGCCATCTGTTGTTGACTCGACCTTCTTTGGAAGATGTCGAGCCGTCATCGTCTGCTTTATAAGCACGGTAGTGAATAGAGTAAGTAGTATACTGCTTCGGTCTGCGCAGCACTCTAAATCTAGGCCCTTGCGACAGGGCGGATTACGGTCAAGCAAGTAGAGATCCACCTTCATAAATGTACGAGGATAGGGGAGACTTTTGATATCTATTTCAGGGGTTAAACAAGGAAGCGAGGGCTCGGCTCGTGGGCAGTGTCAAGGGTTCGAAGTGAGCCTCAGGCAAAAGCCGACTTACTAGCCCCATTCGTCAGCGCCCCGTGGGCTGGTCGCCCTTTGTACTCCTGGATCGCAACATTTTTCAACTCCCTTTATCCTCCCATCGCAACCCCCCTCCCTCCATCCTTTCGTCCTACAAAGAGGTCGCCGATACACACAACTGGTCCCAAGTTGTTTTCCGGTCGTTACCTCCACTACTCGAATTGACACAAACCCCTGATCACCCTCGAGATCTCGTTTCTTATCGCCAAAAAGGGTTCTCCAATACCAACAGCCACAATGAGTGAAGAGAAGGTTCGCGTATCGGGCGAGGCCCCAAGGACAGCAGCTGCATCTATTCTACCCACGGTCAATCCAGATGCAGAGAAATCACAAGCGCCAGCATCAAGCGGCATCCATCCAGCAGTCTATGTCGCGTCAGTATTTCCGACGGCACGCCAAAACCTTTTGGAATACAGTAGCTAACACTCGGCTTTACAGAGTCTGGATCAGTTTGTCGTCCAGTGTCATTCTCTTCAACAAATGGATTTTATCTACCTTAGGATTCAGTATGTCGCAACCATACCAATGACCAGCAACTCATGCTAATACTGCTGCAGAGTACCCAATTCTCCTTACATCATGGCATCTGATCTTCGCAACCATCATGACCCAGATCATGGCTCGGACCACAACTCTTTTGGATGGTAGGAAAACGGTTAAGATGACTGGACGAGTATACCTCCGAGCTATCGTGCCCATTGGAGTATTCTTCAGTCTGAGCTTGATCTGCGGAAACTTGACATACCTGTACTTGAGTGTTTCGTTCATCCAAATGCTCAAGGTAGGTTTTTCCCAACCCATTTACGCCAAGTATATTCTAATAGAGGCTATAGGCTTTCACACCAGTCGCTGTTCTTGTTGCTGGCTGGGTCCTTCAAATCCATCCAGTCGACCTCAAGAAGCTTGGAAACGTCTCGTTCATTGTCATCGGTGTCGCCTTGGCCTCTTTCGGAGAAATCGACTTCGTCCTGACCGGTTTCTTGTATCAAGTTGGAGGAATTGCGTTCGAGGCAGTCAGAATCTGCATGGTTGAAAGGCTGCTTAATGGAGCAGAGTTCAAGATGGATCCCCTTGTCTCTCTCTACTACTTTGCCCCAGTCTGCGGCATCATGAACTTCACAATTGCTCTCTTCTTGGAAGTCCCCCAAGTACAAATGACCGAGATCTACGCTGTTGGTCTCTGGACCTTCTTCGCCAACGCATGCTGCGCATTCTTCTTGAATATGTCTGTTGTGTTCTTGGTAAGCTTCCCTACTTTCGGAACCTTTGACTCATCTAACCACGTTCTACAGATCGGCAAGACCTCCGGTCTTGTCCTTACCCTCTGCGGTGTCCTCAAGGATATTCTCCTCGTCGCAGCATCCATGCTCATCTGGGGCACCAAGGTCTCCTCGCTACAAGCTTTCGGATACACCATCGCTCTCTGCGGCATGGTATACTACAAATTGGGACAGAAGGAGTTGAAGCCATTCATTGCGGAAGGTACTCGCAGATGGGCGGAATTCGGAGCCAATAAGCCCATCCTCCGCAAACTAGTTATCTTCGGCCTTTTCATCACCACACTTTTCGTCCTTCTTGGTGGTCTTGCACCAACATACGCTCCCGAATACGACCCAAAGAGCTACCTTGCAGCAGCGAAGAACTCTCTCGGCAGCTCATGAATTTCTCCACAAGAACGCTGAATAGATGGAAGGAGTGCGTCCTCACAATCTCCAACGAGATCAGGCTTGGAGAAAATTATCCTTTGTAATCCATACGGTTGAAGAAGACATGTGGAGTCGATGGGGGGGGGGGGGGACAATGCCTCAGAAACCCAGACTCCCCTGCTTCTGGTACATAATTTGACTTTGTTTCTTCAACGTCCTGCCTTACTTGCTTCTTCCCCTCTTTCTCCTTTGTGCGTGTTTGAGTACTATGTTGAGACATCTGAGAGCGGGCATAGTATGCTACCGAGCGAGCGAGCAACTTCATATAGATACGGCTTAGGGAATCTCTTGTTTCACAAATGGTGTACGAGTATAGAATGGCGTTCTCTGAGGGCAGGGTAATTTGGGAACTTGCTTGATCGAGATTCATACTCAGAACTCTTCTGAAGGATAAACCCAGCTGGCTCCAAATAGTTAGAGCTGCGAGGTAGAAATATAAACCGATAAAGATAGTGCCGAGACATATGCATGTGTCGGATTGTTGTACTCGAGTCTTTTCCGGCTCCTGCTCTAGGTTCTTCCGCAAGCGGCAGTCATACACTCTTATGCGAACTCCCAGATAGTACCGAACCAGCGCTTAGCATTTGCTTAAATTCCCAGTACGACATACCACCAATAACTCAAGTCACCCGTAAGAAAATGACAGTATTCGCATTCTCATCCTCAAGCTCAGAATCACAACCCAGTCACTTAACAATGCTTTCTACTGTAGTCTCAATAGACAAGCTCAACGACCAATCAGTCATTTCAACCTCCTGTCCTCTCTCCCAGGGCTAACAAGGGAATTTACAACAGAACGATACCACCAATACAGCTATTCGGATGGGAAGAATAGACGTACAGTTATGATCTATCTATCTATTTGCTCAAATCCTAGCGCCCTATCGTCCAGTCTGTTGAAGAGAGCGCGACGATTCCAGCCAGGTCTGTTTACAGTGGAGTGAGCAACTCGCTTAGCTCCTTTCTGTCATCCTCATCATTATCTCTCGACGCTATCCGTACAAAGCTCGGTATTGTTTCAACACTCCGGCTTGCAATTCGAGGCTAGAAGAACCCAGATGAGATGCTGGGTGGTAGATGGTTGAGGAGATTGTCATTGGGCATAAATTGAAGGGGTATGCTGAGCATGAAGCGCTCACTCGAGCTTGCATGCTATGGAATGATCTGATAGGATAGGATGAGTAATGCATTTGTAGGTAGGTATTGATCATGCGACACCACGAAGAGGAAACATAGACGAATGTAAGGTCTTAATGAATGAGTATTAGAACACTTTTGAAATAACTAAGTAGACAGTGCAGACCCAGCCTTTGAAAGGGTTGCTACTTCTACATAACGATCCCACCCCAAAGAGCGCATTCAATGCAGCGCTGTGATAATTCCAATCCATGTCATACCCACTCAAACCAAATCCATTCTGATACCGTAAGACTGCCTCCTTGACTATCTCTTAGCCCCAAACCAGCAATGAAGCATGAGAGCGCCTGTCAACCCATCAAGAGAACTGCCAACCGGTCAACAACTCATTCGACTAACCAGCGCTTTTCTATCCCTCCCTTCAAGTGCGTGACATAATTCGACTATCTAGTTAACCATTCAAAATCATACTGATGTGAATTCAAGCAAGACAGAAGGAAGTGAAACCAAAATCAAATCAATACATGTCCCCAAAGCTAGTTGCAAAGTATATATCAAAACACCAATCCTGTCCTTTCTGCGCCAAGGGTTCTGGGGACCTTGCCGTGCTGTGCCATGCCGTACTGTGTCGTGTTGTCATTATTCGTCTATCTGTTCGTTCAATTCGTCGTTATCGTCAATCTTTTGTCATTCACCACCGTTCGTGATCGACGGCCGGAGCCCTCCGTCTCGTCCCCCGCGTTGCTGTGAAGCTTCCGTCCAACCCTCTTTCATCCGAAGCTCATCTCTGTTAGAAGCGACGTCAGTGAAGCACTTCGTCCGAAGATCAAGGGCACTAACCAGCATACACCGGTGCCTGCCACGCTTTCGCTTTAGGCTTCGGTTTCCCATTCTGAAGTCCACTGCCCAGACTTGCGCTCCCAGATCTGGACTTTCCCTCCGAGCTCCTCCCAGTGACACTTTTGTTCCCACTCGAAACGCTCATGATGTCGCCGTCTCTCGCTGATGTTCTCTCCCTCATCGGTGATACTGGCGATATTGGCGAACTGGGACCCGGTCCCCAAGCCACGCTTGAGACGACCGAGGGCGTCCTCTCGAGCCCATAGTTCACCACCCCTGTGCTGCCTCCAATGGTCAATACTGGATTAACGCTCGCACATGCTTCTGCAGCTGCTCTCTGAGAGGCAAGGCGCAGTTGATCGAAGCCGAAATTCCAGTCATTGTTCTCCTCTTCGCGTATCGTGCAGTGAATCCTCCCCCTCGATTCAGGCGATGGGCCGAGGCCACAGAATTCAATCAAGATACAGTATATCTTTTCCTGGACATCGTACGCGCTAGGTCGCTCGTCCGGAATTGGGTTCAACATCTTCTCTATAAGTGCCAAAATGTGGCTGACACTTCTGAATAACTTGTCCTCCTTCTTCTTTCCCTCTTTGGCGAGAATGCTCATCCAGCTTTCGACCTGGCGAGGGTTCTTGTGGAAGGAGGAATCTGGTAAGCCGCCGCCTCGTCCTGGCGTTTTGTTCTTGCTAGAACGATGGGAAGCGAAGTTGCGGGAGGTGCGCTTCATCAGGAAAGTCATGATTTCGAGGAAGATGGTGCCGAGTGAGAAGATGTCGGCTTTCTGAGGGTCGTGCTTACCAGCAGGATATATGCTTGGTGCAGAAGAGCCCGTTGAGGGTGTCGAGCCGGTACCAGAGGAGGAAGTATATATTGAGGAAGAGTCGTTGGAAGCCAGGAAATTCTGCTGAGCAGCCGAGAAGCCAAATGCATTCCCTGGAGTCGTTGCGCGTCTGGCTGTACCTGGACGGGAAACTGGACCACCTGAAACCTGACGCGGTGCTTGTTCTGGGGCTTGATAGTCGTATGTTTCCTTGTCGAAACCAGCTTTCTCTGTGCCAAATATACTCGAGTCGCTCAAGAAGATATGGTTGTCCGCGTCGAGGAGCACATTTGACGGCTTAATATTTTTATGGGCAAGACCTTTCTTGTGCAGGAAAGAGATTGCATCGGCTAGACAATGAATCCAATTGAGAACCAATATGCGCCGGTCTTGCTTCGCTAGTATCTTGATCGACTGAGGCGTCACACTCAAAAATGACTTGAGCGAGCTCTCGTTTACTGGCGTGAGAAGGAGATATCCAGAGTCTTGGTGGATGTACGAAGCCCATAGAGACGTGAGATGGTCATGCTCGACTGCTCTCATAGCCTCTACACCAGACAGGAACTCTTCCTGTGGCATACGCCCTGGAGTGGTCCCCAACGGTATCCGTCGTCGAATAAACGCATCGTCAGGTCTTCCCGGAAGATATACCTTATCGATGTTGCTCTGCGTTAGGCCGGCTACCGCCCCAACAGGACGTTTCTCAAGCTCGAGAGGCACTACCTCCTCCTCATCATAGTAGAGATTTTCCCCCTTCTGGATATTCCTCAAAAGATACAGGAACTGGCGATGGAAAAATTTCTTTTCAAGCTTCTCGTCTTTGTCATAAGTCAACTGGAGTCGCTCGACCTGGTCTAATGGCACAGGAAGATCATCGTCGTCCCAAGAATCATCGATAATTCCGAATATCTGATCTGGAACCCCGAGGTCGACCAATATCAGGAAGATCCGCTTCGCCTTCATCTCGATCCATTCCATATAGGTGTCATCAGTGAGACCATCTCCAAAACCTAAAGGCTCGTCTAAGCGGACTTGTTCATCCGGACGTAATTTTGACAACACATATTGTCGATTAACCGTCGAATCGATTCGTTCTTCGTCCCACCACATTGTAGCAGGTGTGTCGAATACAGTTCCATTTGGCTGTCGACTGGAACCAGCGCCGGCGAAGCTAGAATATATGTGGGAATTTGCACTGGCATGGTGCTGTCGATTTGCAGCCAAGGAGACCCGCCGATAGTCCATGATATGATAGAAGATCCTCACGTTCCCAATTCTCAGAAATGGCGAGAACCGGCTGTAATGATTGGCGGTTCAGAAGTTAGAGATAAGCGTCTGGAGCCGACTAAGAGGGTCTGAAGAGGGGTGTTGCGATGGCGTGGGATGTTATAATCATGGGGCGAAAGCCGCCGAGACAGCTCTCCCCTGTCAATAGGCGAGGGAAGCAGCAGTTAGTCGTCGATGCAGCAAATGTGCACGATACAAAAGAGTGCTGGAACGGGGATGAAGTCCTTAGAAGAAGCAATGACATGCGCAGTGCAGAGCTTCTACAAGGGTAGGCCTGGAGATCCTCGGACTCTGGGGCAGAGACACTGGATTGGGAAGGCTGGATTGGTCCCAGGTGTGGTGTGTACTTGTGTTGGTTGTTAGCAAAAGCAAACCGCGGGGCGGTTATCAACACCCCTGCAATCTTCACCACCAAGCGGCGCGCCGTGGGATGTTATCGCTGTCTTTTGACAGGAGAAGAGAAGATGGACGAGGCAATTATTATTTGCAGCAGCAGAAGGTTGCAATCGTGAATTCGTCAGCTGTGGATCTCAGGTGGCAGAATCTCATTTCATCTCGACAAGAATCTACCAGAATTCTCGGGTGCAGAATCGTACATTGTCCAAGTCAGTGGCACGACATAGATCCGTTTGAGAGTAAGATATCACAACACAACAATGTCTTCGTGGTGCACTTATGTCTCAACAATCCAGTGGGTCGTGGGAAGAACGTGCTGATACAGACATGCCTCTTGTCATGCAACCCACTTTGGCGGGCAAATGAGTTGCCACGAGGCGTTCTTCGGCTAGCAACATGTGAAGGTGGGGAGCAGCAACAGAAGCATGAACCTCCGCTATTGCTTTTGTCGTACCCTAGACGCCTGATTGCATGCAGTATTTCTTGCGATTCGACAAATTTTCAGGATTTTCCACCTGTCAATCAATGACTTTGTAGTACTGAGCGGGATTGTGCAACAGGTAAAGCAGGAATGAGGCTGCTTTTATCATGAAGTTCGTTTCATTGGACGAACTGCAGACCGCATGGTTTTGTCCAGGGTAAGTGATATACCAGAGAAGTGCAGCAGCGTAAAAAGGAAAAGGTGCCAGGGAATTTCGGTACTTCAAGCCGTCTCTCCCATGCAACATTTGCGGGAATATTACCTGCCGACTGCCAAATCAAGGCTTCGAAAGAGAAGAGCCCCGGTACTGTGGAATTTAGAGTTGAAGATGGGTCTTCCCCAAAGGGCAAAACTAGACCATATGTGAAGGATGACCGGACAGAAGTATGGCGACGGCATGGATGGCTTGATGAAGCCAATGCGAAGACGATCTGTCAGGCCCAGCAGCACGGGTCAGGAGCTTGACGGTTCGGTTCATTCCGACTCGAAGGGACAGATGAGCTGTGGCGAGGTGGTACCAAACAACGCTGCTTCCTTTATTGGTGTCACCTCTGTGTGGGATACATCCAGCTGTTCAAGGGCCTGATGACATACGGTGAAGCAGCCCAGACAATATTCCAGAAACAGGAGCTCGAGAAGGGTCAAATTCCATCCAGCAGGCACGAACTGGAAGCAGCCGCGAACATGTTCTCCCAGAAATGATGCTCTTCCCAGGTCAGATGAAAACCTCATGTTCAGAGCAGTCGGGTGACTTCATTCGCCCAAGCAAAGGGGCTCTTGTCCGATGCATAACAGCATGCAATGTACCGTTGCCAAGGAGTCAAAGCTTGCTGGGAGCTCTAGCAGGCGGTGTGCTCTGGACAGAAGTAGGCCTGTGTACCTGCAGAAAGCCCCACCGGTGAAATGTCGTGAGGCGACCTCATGTTGTGTATATCGTCGTGACGTTGTGGGTGAGAACTGACAAGCTAGAGCAGGGAAATATGTCGTCCTGTGAGCTGAAGGCCAAAGGGTGACGGCGCGAGACATTGATCATCGCCCAGATATACCGCGGGCAATTTGGTGATCATCTTTGGGGGAGATTGCAAAAGATTCCATGGCAAATTCGTCACTTTGTGCACTTTTGTGATGGGGGTTGAAACTTGATGAAGTGCCGCAAGCGCGAGTCTCGCGACGATCGCCAAGGACAGCAGCTCCGCGAGTCACGTGATAATCACAGTAAGTCTGACCCATCAGATCAAGGGCTCAATTCAAGCTTCGTCCGCTTGGTGCTTCTCGCCCAGTTTCTCTCCACCCGTTCCGATTCCACAACCACAACAACAGGCGGGAGTCCTGCATCGTGGATCATCACTTTTGGTACAACTGCTACCTGCACCTAGAGCACGCCCTGACAACGTTGCATTCGGCCTTTGCGCGTCAGTAAAGGATATCGAGAATCACATATCGACCCTTGTTCACATAAGTAAGGTACCCAAGCTGTTGGGGGCCAAATGTCTGCTCGCCCGAAGTATCGAAGCGTGAAACCAGTTTCAGCTCTTCCTGTCCGTTTCTCCTTTCGAATTATCGTCGACTCCTTTTTCCATTTCCGCTCGATTCTCTAATTCTGCTGCTGTTGCTGCCTTTTACCCCTCATCTCAGCAGAATTGCGCACTGTTCTTGACTGGTATCACGATGAAGAATCTGCAATGTAGGCTGCCTTTCAAACACGCTCCTGTCTAACCCCGCCTGGAGATGCCTCCGCTCTTGACCTCGCCTGTTGGACCACCACTGACTCTCTCACATCAGTGGACAAACAGCTCGAGTACCGCGCCATGCTGGTATTTCAACGCGTGCTGCGGTTCTATGACAGCTTCCTGCTCCTGTCAGCTCTTACGGCCGGTATGCAGATTCACGGCCTTAGCTTTCCCCTCAACTTTTCTCTGGCGCTGAAATCTACCAACATACTTTCAATTCCAGTCAAACATCACACTCAAGCTCATTTCTATTTGCAGGACTCTCAATTGGCGCGTTGACATTTGAGGAATTCCACCCCTCTACCAACACTCTCGACAAGGCTGCAGAAGGCTTCTTCACCTCCTCGACATGCTCCGCAGTCGTGGCTGTCATGCTTGCAGTCATGCTCTCTTTCCGATTTGAAGGTCATGTATCAGCGACAAGGCTCGACTTCATAATCGCCTGGACCCCTCTGGTACTCTTAGACTGGAGTATTGTAGGCGTTCTACTTGGAATGTCAACATGGTACTGGCAAAAGAATGATGGATGGCGCGGCGGACTGATGGTCGGGAGTGTGGTTTTCCTGCTCTGCCTCAGTATCTGGGTCGCCGTCATGATGTGGCAGAAGATGAATAGTAAAGGAGGGCTAGGGGAGGAAGAGAGCAAGGCTTTCAAGGAAGTGAAGCAGCGGATGGAGGAATCAAGATGAGCAAATACAATGCTCCATCATGTCGTCAGACGGTTGTCACACATCAGATATGTACGCTCCAGTGAGGCACAGCAAGATCATGACTATTATTATGATTAAGAATCCGGGGATCCGACGATCTCTCGAATCAAACACCTCCACGCGCGCGGCAGGGTCGGAGGCTCGGATTCAGCCTGCCAACCGTGTCGCCTGTCATGAGCAGGACCAATACTCGAGTACACTCAGCATGGCAGCCTTCCCGCAACAACAACAACAATAACAACGTTCTCGCACAAGCCCTCATAAGCAGAGCGCATCTTCCTAACACCAATGAAGCAAGTCCATCCGGCCACAAGAAAATAGGTATCTTTATTGCAAACATAGGAATAGTGAAGAAAGTCTTCCAAACGCCAACGCTAATGGCGGAGCTCCCGTGGGCAGCTGCCATGCCAGATGGATTCCAATCTGTCCTCCGCAGTCTCAACCATCAATCATCGGCACTCCTCGCGAGGCCGTCCAATCCTCTTTTCCTGCCCTTCGGCATGCATCCACCCGCCAACTCCAACTCCAACTCCAGCCCAATCCAAACCCAGCCCTCAACGCCAGTACTAGAACTCAACCCAAATCAAACTGCATGAAATCAAGTCAATGCAAATTCGTCGCCTCAATCTGAGCATTGAGCTCCTCGTTCAAAAGATCAAGACAAAACCTCGAAGCTGCAATTTCGTTAGCAAGACTTCCACAACAGAACTTTTATCAAGTGTCAAAAACTTACGAATAGGCACATCCTCAATCCTCCATCCCTTTTCCAATGCCTCAACCGCAGCCTCTAACCTTGCCGAGTTATAGCAATGGTACTCTCTCTGCAACGCCAACATCCTCGACCAACACTCCGCATCCGACTCTCCTTTCTGCGGGACGAAAGCTGGAGCTACAGTCGTTCCCTCTAGATGTGAATTTGAATGAGAGTTTGCGTGTGAGGTTGTGTTTTCGGGCGAGGCGAATGGAGAGACGGGGAGGCCTAGACCGGGGAGCGATGGAGGTGGTGGGCTTCGTCGTGAAGAGCTGTTGGTGCGTGATGAAAGGGTGCGGCGGTGGTGGATTGTTGGTGGGGGACTTGGTGATGGGGAGGGCGAGATTGAGTAGGTGCTGCTGTTGGAGTGGTAGCGGGGTTGGATGGTGGAATTGCAGGGTCGGTTTCTGGTGAAGGAAGGCATGTTGTTGATAGTCGTATTCTTATTTGGTAGGTTGGTAAATATATCTAGACTCCACGTGATAATGTGAAGTTGAATATTTGATGTCCTGGTTTTATGGACCCTCTCAAGCAAAAATTGGATCCAAATCCTTTACCGACAACGGCAGGTACGTGAAGTATAAGTACTGCAGAAGCAAGGCAGAGCTTGAAGTAATATCGTCACCGACTTCGGGTTTTGCACGGTAGTAGTAGTGTTGTAGGTCTGTCGATCACTTCCTTGCAGACGCTGGGTGGAGCCGAAAGCTTTTAAGTACCGTACGCTACTCCAACTAGCGGAAGTAAACAGACGTCGCTTGGCGGTCTGATCTGAGAGTGATGCGTGCGATGCGCTGGTTAGTGTTGCGACGGTGAGGTGATGTGATAAGCAAGCAACATCCAGCAAGCAAGCTAGCTAAGTAGAGTAGCCAACCGTCAGTCAACCCGTCAGGAAAGCAAGAAAGCAGAATTCGGGCAATGACTCAGTGGTGCGATGACAAGAGAAAATGAAAAATGGGAAAGACCCGGTTCTTTATAAGGGTTTCAATCTCACGGACTGACAGATGAATGCTGCAGCGCACAGGGCAGTGAGTGAGCACACGCACACATACGCAGGCAGGGTCCATGGTTTCCCCCGGTGTTGCCGGTTCGTGGTTTTGTTTGGTTGATTTTGATACTGGCTGGGATCTTAAGAGAGGCATGTGCTGACAAGCCTGGCATGACTGACTGATGCCGACACCGACCAGACCAGACCACAGCCTCAACCACTTTACCTTACTGTCTCGAATAAAATGGCATCATGCTCGTCCGATGGCTGTAATGGTCCAGAATTGAGACCCTACCCTGCCCTGCCTTACCATACATGGATGCATACTAAACGCAGATTGTGGATAATCTTGGTGGGTGCGGATGTGGAAGTCGTAAAAGCGTCTGACACGACAACCAACCAACCAAGCCTTTCATATCAGGAAAGTCGTCGTCCCCCTCCTTCTTGGCTCAGGCTGGTGAGGTGATCGAGCTTCTTTCGCTGCACAAGCACATCACATCCACATCCGCAACATTCCCAGACCAGGACCCCTGCCTCCGGCTGCCGAATGCCACGGCAATTGCCTGCTAGACCAGTATCTGATAGGTTGTCCTGTTGACAAGGCGGTGGACACATGATGCTTGAGTAAGAACTGATGTTTATTTGTTGATATCGTACCCACTCTCGTACAAACATCAATCAATCATCTGGAAACATCGCGGGATGTCCAAAAAGTTCTTGGGAAGCAGTCTTGTCTCAAAAATAAAAGGTAGAGATGTATGATAGAAGATAAGAAAGATAAGCTTCTGGCGAATGACTACTCTGTTGAGACAGTTGTCTCGGCTCGTGGACTTATGCATCCTCGTAGACACTTGGAACTAGGAGTACACTTTTTCTGAAGTACTTTTCTTAATTGCCTGCTGTCAAGGTGATTTCACAGTCCTTGATATAACGGCTAATAATTGGTGAAAGCCCCTTCCATCTGCCCTGCCTGTCTGTTATTAGGCTCCTGTGCATCAGCATACCCGACAGCCGACTTGACATGACAGACAGAACAGCCCTGAAGACTCCATCAAATAGACTACCGAGTGCGCCTACACTCCCTAGCGATCCGTGCACCCATCAAACAAGCGGAGTGACAAGTGGGAAGTGGGAATTGTCAAGCAAGATATTTTTTTATTTTTCGCTCGTTGTGGATACGCTCTTCTGTTTTTTCTTCCCTTCTTGATTTCTTTAGATTAAGTTTTTCACGCCTTGTGGATTCATTGGGCATCATTGCTGGACAGAGTGCTGCTTGATAGGAGAGGAAAGGTCAGACGGTGTGCACTGTAACTGTGCAAGTCAGAGGCGAAGCTTGGTGGGGACAGGACGACTGATTTTGAGTTTTGAGGTTTTTGAATGTGGATGTGATCTGCTACA
Source organism: Cadophora malorum (assembly GCA_017365405.1). Classification (NCBI taxonomy): domain Eukaryota; kingdom Fungi; phylum Ascomycota; class Leotiomycetes; order Helotiales; family Ploettnerulaceae; genus Cadophora; species Cadophora malorum. The sequence goes on along the minus strand of JAFJYH010000152.1, from coordinate 18,588 downwards.
GGGGTGGTCTAGAAACTCTAGCGAGATCGGAGGTCGGCATCTCGTCTTTCTGCTTTTTATTGGTGGTTTGTTGCGCTTTGCTTTCTTACTACATATTTCAGGTAGACTTTCCTTTAGTCTTGTACGGAGGTGTGACCGAGACTGAGACGTTGAATGGCGCACTTTGAGCACGAGGACTGGATGAGGGAGTGGGGGTCCTTGATTCTGTTTTTTGCTTTGGCTTTCCTATGCTACATACCTGGAGAGGTAGGTGGGCATGTGAGGTTGGTGATCGACCTGGCAGGCCCAAAGAAGAGGGTGTGTAAGTCTGGGAGTCCGTATTAGGTATTCCGTATGTGGTAGAGCGTCAACGTACCGAAAAATGGCAATCTTGAATGTACCTAGGTAGAAACGGTACATGAGCCGTCTAGATTGGGTAGGTGACGCTTGAAAGAAATATATGAAGGAAGTTTTAGGAAGGTAATGCAATGCCCGGGGAACGAGAGTAATTCTGGGGAACGATATGCAGAGAGCCAATACTGCTGTGCTACGAACGATATATTAACTCACTCTTACTTGCCTATTCGAGTAAATTTTACTGCAGGCTTACTGCTTCCTTCGGCCGAAAGCTAAGAATAACTTCGAGCTCGTACTGGTGATACTGCAGAATGGTGACGAGCAATGAGAAGGCCTCTCTCTCTCTGCTTACCTTGGCCGAGAGGAGGCAATCAACAAAACCCGCTCGAGACATCTGACACTAGACTAGACACCAACCATTAAGGGCAAGAATACCTCACATCAGAAGCATCACATCGATAGTCCTGCCTGAGCCCAAGGCCAAGCCGAGGCATAGTTAATAGCACAGCCATGCTCTTGCCCCATCGCTTGACCAGAGGACCAAAAGCCCCCAAAAGTCAAATGGTGAATCGCGCTCTCGCGTCCGTTATTTTGAGCCGACGCAGGATCCGGGTCGGTGTTGGTATCCGCCGCCGAAGTATGTATAAGACTCGGACGGAGGAATTATTGACCCAGCGGCTTGGATTCCGGTACCTCGTTGGTCGGTTGTCGGTTTTCGGCTGAGTAGATGTGGTGTGAGCATCAGCTTGAGCCGCGGTCAGCCCTATAGGATGATGGATGATGACCTTCAACATCCGGTTCTGGGTATGTGATAGAGTTGCGAGTATGAGGCAGGGCTAGTGACTGGTGTTGGTTGTCGTATAAGTGTGCAGTCGGGTTTGCCTGTTCATGGGTCAGGTCCCAGCCAGCTTCTCGGAGGCGAGAAGAGCTAAGCAGTCGAGCTGCCATCAATGGCGATATGAGGATCTACTTACCGAAATCCCCGAACGAAGAATCTTAACCCTTTACTACCTGGGATATTTTTTCCTCTCTGCTGTGTACTGAACTCATGGTTCCTAATCCAGTTCTCCTGAACGCCGTCCTCTTTGTCCATCTCTGATATCTCTGCGTCTGTGTACCTTCGTGTCGTTAGATCCGACCAGAAGAGTCCGATCGAGTGCGCCATGGTTTGGAATATGTCGTAAACTTGAAAGGGTGGTGCCTGCGGACGGTAAATCATTTCAATCTTGAAGGGAAGCTGCTCTCAGACTCGCATAGTAGTCCTAGGTAGTCGATAATTGTTGGCCTCGAATCTGTGCAGAGAGTAATTTATACAAAATTAGGGGGAAAACTGTAGAACGTGAATTAAGACGCAGTACATTGATATCGTGGCCTCAAGATGCGATGAGTCTCCTCTCAATGCGCACCACATCACTCACAACTGTGTCCCATGGCTCGAGTCAAGCTCGGGAAGAACATGAAACTCGGTGGTCTGAAGGCTAGTAGACCAGAGTCATGGAGTTAAACTGTTTGAGATATGCTGAGGAGAACCGTTATTGCTGCTCGAAAAGTAATGGGGAGAAATAAAGGAAATGTCGGTCTGCATTGTAGCGCAGTTCTCCCGCAGGACCCTAAGAGCTGTGTCATGCCACTTCTCTCTTGAAGATTACTTCCCTTGCCTTTTGGACGCCGAAAATTTATTTTTAGCTGTCCGAGATCATGATTCCTATCGAGTGGTAGCTTGATTGAAATTGGATATTGACTTAGGAAAAGGCGTTATATGTACAGTGGCTCGCTTCCAGCGCACGCTCGTTCACTTCTTCTCTTTCTTGTCGTCCTTCTTGCTATCCTTCTTCTCGTCGCTCTTCTCATTATCTTCTCTTTCGTCAGATTCGTCATCATCCTTCTCTTTATCTGCATCTTCGCTGTCCTCTCCTTCTTCTTCCTCCTCATCGTCAGCAGCAGCAAGAGCTTGTCGCCTCTCCTTCTCCTCCCGCTCAAGTGCAACCCATTGCGCGTCTTTATCGCCCTTAATGTAGTCCACTGGGCTCTTGAGAGTGTGGTCTGCTGTTACAATCTTGCCTCTTCCAACCAAGCTTATGACAATAGATGCACCGACGAAGAAGGTCAAGACGAATCGGTAGATGGAGTACCAAGGAGGGAACCATCCTCGAGCAGTCGCACGAGCATCTGCGAAGTACAGGAAGTTGAAAGCAAAAAATTGGGTAATGAGGGCGTACTCGACAGGCATGAAGATCGTCGGCCATGCTACTGCTGGTGCGATGACTCCGTACATGTAGCGACGGTAAGAGTGGTAGCCTCCATATCCGGAATATTCCATTCCCCAGTGGATAGCTCCAAGGAAGGAGATAATCTAGCACTTCATGAGTACAAACAAACAAATGACGAGGTAATAATACTTACTACAGCTCCGAATCCAATTTGGATTGGAGTAACTAGGTCAAGAAGTTGATGTGCAGTCTCCGGGCTGAACAAATAGCCCGATCCAGTATTGTGGGCATGGTTGATATCGAATGCCAGGAAAACGGTCGACATGGAAGTTGCGGCATATGGAAGAATACCAGCTGCACCGATATACAAAGATTCCTTGGGGACTTCTGACAGCGAGAATGTTTCTTTGATGGTTTCGAGGTCTGCCTTTAACCCAGCGGTCATCTCCCCACCCGACTCATCCTTAGGAGCTTGACCTTGCTCGAAAACATGCCGAACTGACGACTCGCCAGATACTCCGTCTGGATCAGGCTTGATTATCGTCTCTGCAATCTTCTTCTCAGCCTTGGAATCAATGTGGTCGAGAGGAGGTGTAGATTTCGTAGCGTAAGATACAGTCGCAGTTGGTGGGCGAGAAAGGGCGGCAAGGACTTGGGGACGTTTGTGACTCAATTGGCGGAGGGCAGGAGTATTTCGGAATTGAGATGAAGCTGCACTGTAGCTAGATCTTGCCGTAGGAGCTTTGTTCAAGCTTCTCAGCAATGATCTCGCGGCTGGTGTTCGAAACATGGTGACCGGTTGGTAGCTGAAGCTCTGGGCGGAAGCTTCCCCGCAATCTGGTTGATGCGCTTGATAAGAAAGTCAATTGACGACGCGCAGAGCTACAGAGTTGAAGGGAAGGCCGGATGCAATACGAGTGTGACTGTAGAAGTGAGGGTATTCGGACAGAGCGGAGCAGAAAAAAGGTTGAAAAGTAGGGTTCTCTCTTCTCGTGGAACTGCTCTCCTCTAGCCCAGCCAGCCCTTGCCCGAAATAGTTGGAGCTCGCGTCTCCTCACAGTACAGTAAAGCCGATGACGTGGTGATCAACAGCAACCCAAAATTACGCGAAGGGGCGCAAGGAGATCAGAGCCAAGGAATGAGTGGGAGACTGACTGGCGCGACTCGAGAGAAAGATTGATTGTAGGCAGAAGGATCTGCGACGTCTCCTTAAATCCTAACAATTGTACAACAGCTCGAGACATTTACATCTGTTCATCAAACAATACTTGCGACCTCTGCATCAAACCCCAAAGCTGCGGTTCGTTTTCCCTATTTCGAAGCTTGTTTTCTTGCGGGGAACTTACGATTTGGTACAGCAAAGCAGAGTGGGTTGGCCCTTCTCTCTCACAACGCGTCAACGACTTCACGATACCCCTTTCGCCTTCGAGGAACAATAAATCAAAGAATAACGACTGCGATGACCTGAATACACACTCTGCGATCACCCATATATATTGTTGCGCCTTCGCAGATGCTGATGACGACGCCTCGGCACATCTTCTAATTCGAGCACCCCGCCTGGGTAACGGCAAACTGCATTCGAGATGTTGGAAGGGCTTGTTGCCTCGTTGCTTAACCGCTTCTTGGGCATGTACATTAGGAACTTCGACCCAAAACAACTAAATGTGGGAATCTGGTCCGGAGATGTCAAATTGCGGGATCTCGAATTGCGGAGGGAGGCCTTGGACCAACTGAAGCTTCCGATTAATGTGGTGGAAGGCCATTTGGGACAACTTACACTGAAGATTCCGTGGTCTAATCTGCGGGGACAACCAGTGCAAGTCTACATTGAGGATGTGTTTGTGCTGGCAGCTCCCAAGGAGGATGCAGAATGGGATGAGGAGGAAGAAGAACGGAGGAGGCAGGCGGTCAAAATTGAGAAGCTAGACAGTGCTGAGATGCTGAAGGATCGCAACCAAGAGGGCATGAGTCAGGAGGAGCAACAAAAGAGCCAGAGCTTCACGGACAGCTTGGTAACCAAAATTGTGGACAATCTCCAAATTACCGTTAAGAACATTCATGTCAGATACGAAGACTCCATATCAGCACCAGGCCACCCATTCGCCCTCGGTCTTACCCTGCAAGAATTCAGTGCTATCAGTACAGACGGGAAATGGAAGCCCACCTACATTCAGGATACAGTCGGACCTACACACAAGCTTGCTACATTGGGTGCTTTGGCTGTATACTGGAATACTGATACTCCTCTACTGGGAACTGGCCGAGAGGCCGAGGTTCCTGGAGCTGCCGTCGTCCCTCACGATGAAATGCTTGAAAAGTTCAGAGAAATGATTGTTAAGGGAGAGCACCCAGATACTGGGTCTCATCAATTCATTCTTAAGCCAGTCAGCGGTCAAGCCAAAATCGAGATGGACAAATCCGGCAAAACCGATCGTCCACACATAAAGGCTGGACTAGTATTCGATGAGATTGGCCTAGTTTTGGATGACGACCAATACCGAGATGCTTTGATGATGGTGGATCTGTTTCACTACTTCATTCGCCATCAAGAATACAAGAAGTTACAGCCCAAGGGTGTCACGCCAAAAGAGGATCCTAGAGCTTGGCTCAAATTCGCTGGTAACGCGATCCTCAGTAAGATTCATGATCGCAATCGGCGCTGGTCTTGGGCATTCTTCAAGGAGAGAAGAGACGACAGAATTCGGTACATTGAACTCTTCAAGAAGAAGAAGAAAGCAGAGGCTCCATTACCCGCGGAGGAAGCTACGGAGCTAGAGAAACTAGAGTGGAAGCTGAACTATGAAGATATGCGCTTCTGGAGATCTCTGGCAAGGAACCAGCTGAAAAAGGAGAACATCGGTGTTAAGAAGACTCAGACAGCGAAGAAAAGCCAAGGATGGGTTGCTTGGGCATGGGGTTCTAAACCTCAGGAGGAGGAGGAAGATCCTGAGACAACCATGTCTGAGGAGCAGCGCAAAGAGTTGTACGATGCTATCGACTGGGACGAGAAGACTGCCCTGGCAGAGAGTGTTGATCTGCCAAAGGATTCGGTCAAGATGCAGATCGATGCCTCTCTGAACACCGGTAGTTTTACGCTGAAGCGTGATCCACACGACAACGTCGTCGAAGTCCTGAGCTTGTACTTCGACGGTTTTCGTGCAAAATTTCTCCAAAGACCAGAATCTTTTCTGGCCGATGTTAGTCTCAATGGGTTGAGAGTTAACGACGGAACCACGCCTGACAGTCTCTTCACTCAAATTGTCCGTGTCAAGGATGCACCCGATACCCCAACCAAGAAAATCGAAACCGATAGCGAAGATGTTTCGGAAGCCTCGGTCGACCCCTTCTTCCAATTCCAATTTGAGAAGAACCCATTGGACGGTGCCAGTGATCTCGCCCTCACTGGTAAATTGAAGCCACTCGAAATCATCTGGAATCCCCACTTCCTCGTTGGCATCATTCAATTTTTCAAGCCACCTGAGCGACATATGGAATCCATTGGAGCGCTCATGGAAAGTGCCGGTGCGACTGTTGAAAGCTTACGGCAACAGACCAGAGCCGGTCTTGAATTTGCTCTAGAAGAGCACAAGACTTTGAACGCCAAGCTTGACCTTCAAGCACCTCTCATAATCGTTCCGGAGAGCATAACTACCAGAGATACAATGTGCTTGATTTTGGATGCTGGTCATATCAGCGTCAACAGTCAGCTAGTGGACAAAGATACCTTGAAAGACGTGCAGGCAAAACAGAGACAATCATACACCGACGAAGATTTCAAACGGCTCGAGTCCTTGATGTACGACAAATTCCAAGTGAAGCTTTCGTCTACTCAAGTCTTGATTGGACCCTCGATCGAGGAGACAAAAGCTCAGCTCGACAATAGAGATGATTCGAAATCGATGCATATCGTTGAACAGATCAACATTGATTTCATGGTAGAAACCTCAATCATACCAAAAGCTCCCAACTTGACCAAAGTACGAATCTCCGGAAACCTTCCTGTGCTACATGTTGCCGTTTCAGACAAGAAGTACAAGAGTCTGATGCGGATTATCGACGTTGCCATTCCGAATCTTGATGATGACGAGCTACCGGCTCAAACTGCCATCACGGAGACAGGCACCGATGCGAAGCGGCCTCGCGCTCAAAGCACCGTTTCCAAATCAGATAAAGCGAGGAAACGGAAATCGACCGCTTCCTTCCAATTTTCCACGCAAGAAGCTGTCATCATTCAAGAAGACGCAGACTCCGACGATGAAGTCGAGTTTCAAGATGCTGAGAATGGCAACACAACGGAGAATCTCAAGGTCCAACAGCGTAATTTCGAGCTAAAGTTCGAAGTCGAGCGCCTTCAGGGTTCATTATTCAGAAGCGACCCGGAAGGCAAGAAACCGGACCAACTTCTAGTTGAGTTAGTTGCTGAGAACTTCAGACTCAATCTGTGTGTGCGACCATTCGACCTGATTATTGACACGTCGCTGGAGTCTTTGGTGGTTGATGACTATGTCGAGAATCCATCTGCGGAGTTCAAATCAATAGTATCCTCTGGAGATACCGATTCTAAGGATCACAAGGACCTTGTCCATGTCAAGATCATCAAGGTCAAGCCCCAATCACCAGAGTTCATGCCTAAATACGAAGGGGTGGAGACAAACATCGACGTCGCTATTTCCACGATCAACCTAGTCGTCACTCGCAAGACTCTCCTAACATTGCTTGATTTCATTCTCATCACTTTCGCAAATAATGATGCACAGCCTGCCGATGCTTCGCCAAAGGAGATCATGGATAGCGAAAATGAGGAAGATGCGGTAGTGGCCTCTCCCCCACCAAAGACAGACACGGGCTCCATTCGTATCAAGGTAGACTTGAAGAGTATACGTCTCATCTTGAACAATGACGGCATCCGTCTTGCTACTCTTTCGCTTAATGCTGCGGATGTTGGCATTTTCGTCATGGGCAAGACCTTACGAATTGCTGCTAAGCTTGGAGATCTTTCACTCTTGGACGATATCAACCAGGGTGCTTCTTCTGACTCGAACTTACGAAAATTGATCACGATCCAGGGTGACGACCTTGCAGACTTCCGCTATGAGACTTTCGACCCTGATAGCGGCGATGCTTATCCTGGCTACGATTCCTCAATCTATCTCCGTGCAGGATCCATCAAGCTGAATTTCTTGGAAGAACCATTCCGAAAGATTATCGATTTTTTGGTCAAGTTTGGCAAGATGCAAGCTATCTTTAATGCTGCCCGACAAGCTGCTGCAAATCAGGCTTCTCAGATCCAGCAGAACGCCAACCGCATGAAGTTCGACATCAACATCAAGACTCCCATCGTTGTTTTCCCTCGGGTCATGATGGCTGGACAGCCGAGGAGAGACCTTCTCACAGCTTATCTTGGAGAAATCTATGCCGAGAACAAGTTTGTGCCTATCGATGATTCCAAGGATGCAATTATCGCGATGAAGTTGTCAGCGGGTATCAGAAACATTCGACTTACATCTGATTTCCACTTTTCGGACGATCGAGCAGAGGAGCTGGAGCTCATCGATAAAGTCGATCTCGGCTTCCAAATCACCTACGCTGAGCATGTGGAGGGCGTCAAGCGACCAGACACGGAGATAGAAGGCAACATGACCGATTTCAATCTCCGCATCACTCAAACCCAGCTCAAGTTCCTGCTGGAGTTGGCCAAGTCGGTTCCTGCTGCATTTGCAGTTGACGCAGACGCAAATGAGCAGCAAGCAATGGACGATGTACCAAAAGCAACCCTAAAGAAGGCAAAGACAATCGAAGCCAAGACGGATTCTTCTACTAATGAAGTCCATGGAGACAATCAATTGGTTGACCTTGGGCCAGAGCTCGGTGTGGACTCTAAGAGCTGGACGAAGCTTGATCTTGCGTTCCATGTGCACACCATTGGTTTGGAACTGATTTTGGCAAAAGAGGATGAGCCTGTAGGAGATCTGGAAGCCTCTAGCCTTTCAAAATTCTCTCTCGACGATACGAAAGTGAAGCTGCGGATGATGACCGATGGATCTCTAGAATCCGAATTGTTGATCCAGTCATTCACAATTCAGGATAGTAGAACAAAATCGACAAACAAATTCCGCAGGATCATGACATCTTCAAACAAGGATGTTCAGCAGTTCATGGCGAGTGTTACTATCTCAGGCGGAAAGGAGCGTAATCTCATCGCTATTGTGGCCATCGATAGCCCTAGAGTAATCTTTGCGTTGGATTATCTCTTCGCGATCCAAGCTTTTGTTGCGGGTGGTCTAGCGGTCGAAGAGCCATTGATTCCAGACGACGAAAGCCTGCTTGAATCTCAGGATGACTCAGACAACGACTCGGTCGCCCCCACTACTGGTTCAAGACCTTTGCCTAGTCGTGCGAAGTCTTCCAGATCTGTAGCAAAGAGCCCTTCGCCAGCTTCATCTCAGGCCGAGGAGTCTCCAATGACCATTGCTTTCAGAGTCAATGTCGTGGATGCTCAGATCATTTTGATCGCCAACCCTTTCAGCTCCAGCTCAGAGGCTATTGTTCTTGGGACGAAGCAGATTCTGATGTCTCAGCAACATGCTCTTACACTACAAGTCTCCAAAATGGGCATGTTCTTATGTCGGATGGATCGTTTCGAAGATTCTCGTCTGCGAATTCTAGATGACTTTTCTCTCCAGATGTCCATGGACAGTTCTAAGGAGAATTTATCTAGCATTCATATCGACGTAGAGCCGCTAGTCTTACGTCTGTCTCTTCGAGATATCCTACTGGCTCTGCAGATTGTCAGCAAAGCATCCGAGCTATCTGGACAGGACGTTGACGATGAACCCAAGCCCTCCACTTCAGATGAAAAGTCGAAGCATCTGAAAGGTTCCGACAACAGAACTCTGAAGCGCCGAACAGCCAGTGGAAAGGGTGCATCAACCATGGCAAAGAAGACCAAAGCTGGCACTGTTGCACCTTCAAAGCAGAATGAGCAGGCTGGCGTTACCCGTTTGATACAGAAACATGAGGAGCTCAGCGCGACACTTGATGGAATGAGGGTTATCTTAATTGGCGACCTCCATGAACTGCCAATCTTGGATCTCAGTATCAAGGGTTTTACAACCACTGCGGCTGACTGGACGAGCAATTTGTCCGCGGAGACCAGCATTGACATGTTCATCAACATTTACAACTTCTCCAAATCAGCCTGGGAGCCTCTGATAGAGCCTTGGCAGCTAGGGCTTCAAGTTTCGAAGGAAGCGAACTCTAACCGTATGGCTATCGATCTGTCCTCTCAGAAAGCCCTAGAGCTCACGGTCACCTCGGCAACCATTGCACTTGCCTCGAAATCAGCCCAATTCTTGACGCAGGAGGAAGATGTGCTTTCCAAACCCCGTGGAGCTGAGGCACCCTACAGAATTCGGAACTACACAGGTTTCGATATCAATGTATGGGCAGATATTCCAGATGATGATAATCCCATGGCAGCCAAGCTAGAGGATGGCGAAGAAGGGCCATGGCGATTCGAAGACTGGGAAAAGATGCGTGAGAATCTCTCACCTGAAAACAACACTGGCATAGTTGGTGTCAGACTCGAAGGAAGTGGCTTTGACAGCGTCAACAAGATTGCTGTCAATCGTGAGGGCGAGTACTTGTATAGCCTCCGGCCTCGCAAGGATCAAATCCTCCATCGTCTTCTTGTGGAGATCACACTGGGTGCCGACAATGTCAAGTACATTACTTTCCGCTCTCCTCTCCTAGTTGAGAACAAGACTCAAATACCAGTCGAACTGGGCGTATTTGATGCTCAAGAAGGTCACTTATTGAAGATTGAGAAGATTGCGCCTGGAGAAAGTCGCCCTGCTCCTGTTGGTGCGGCATTCCTGAAGTCCCTCCTTGTTAGACCAGATCAAGGATTCGGGTACTCCTGGTCTACTGAATCATTATGGTGGAAAGACCTTCTCAAGCGACCTACGAGGACGATGACTTGCAGGGGGGAGCAGGACAAGAGCACTCCACCTTTCTATTTCCAGATGCATGCAACTTTTGATAAGGCAAACCCTCTCACGAGGTAAGTGGCTTGAACCTATTGAGAATTTTTTGATTTACTGACATGCTTGTAGCATCTACCCTTACATGCGGATACGGCTCTCTGCCCCTGTCGAGCTGGAAAACCTGCTACCCTACGACTTCAAGTATCGAATCTACGACAAGAATACGAAGAAAGATTGGACAAATTTCCTCCGTAAAGGTGGCCTCAGTCCTGTCCATGTGGTCGAGCTTTCGCATCTTCTACTTTTGAGTGTTGACATGCAAGATACGGTGTTCAAGTCGAGCGAGTTCGCCATTATCAACTCGAACAATCAGGAAGATTTCAGAAGAGAATCAACACTTGTCTGTAAAGATAACGACAATCTGACATTGAACCTTCGACTCCATTATTTCAAGATTCCCGATAGTGGTGGCGCTTTCCGAGTCACTGTCTTCAGTCCTTATGTGATCTTGAATAAGACAGGATTGGACATCAACGTCAAGGCAAAGTCACTTCTTCAGCAGGCTAAGACCGCTGCTGGCCAAAACTTCCACACTGATCCAGCCGATACACAGCGACGAAAGGCTCTCCCTTACATGTTCGCATTTGGGGCCGATGATCAACGCAACCGTGTGCTTCTCAAGGTCGGAGAATCCAGCTGGAGTAAGCCGCAAAGTTTCGACGCTATTGGATCAACCGTCGATGTTGTTTTACCGTCGTCCACAAAGAATACCGAGATCCATGTTGGAATCACAATTGAGCCTGGCGAGGGCAAGTACAAGATGACCAAAGTCGTCACCTTGGCCCCGCGATTTGTGCTCAAGAATCAAATGAATGAAGAGATCAACGTACGGGAGCCAGGCTCTTCTGAGCTCATGACCATCAAACCAAAGGAGCTGCAACCACTACACTTTTTGCAGAAGACTTCTCTGAAGCAATTGTCGCTATGCTTTCCCGGATTGAATAATCAATGGTCGTCACCATTCAATATCTCTGATCTTGGCACAACACACGTCAAGATTGCAAAGGCTGGGCAGCGTCAGAAGCTCATTCGAGTGGAAGTCCTGATGGAAAATGCAACGATCTTCTTGCATCTCAGCGCCGAAACCAAGAACTGGCCATTCTCCATGCGAAATGAGAGTGACACAGAGTTCATGTTCTTCCAGGCGAACCCGAATATTGACGACGAGGAAACTGAAGATCGTTCTGGCTGGCGCCCAATACGCTACCGACTACCGCCGAGGAGTATTATGCCATATGCTTGGGATTATCCAGCTGCTAAACATAAGGAGCTCATCATCAACGCCAATGGGAGAGAGCGCCATATCAAGCTTGCAGAGATTGGTAACCTGATTCCGATGAAGATACCCGCTCCACATAATGCAACAGGTGCAAGAGAGCCGAAGATTATCGACTTGAACGTGGCAGCTGATGGGCCGACCCAGACCCTGATTTTGTCCAACTACAAAGCCTCGAAGAGTTTGTACAAGCAGAAGTCTCGGTCAGAATCATCTACCAGCGTTGCTGGCGGGTTCGAGGTCAAGGATCAAGACACTGGTGTGACTTTCAGAGCACAACTCAAGCTTGCAGGCATCGGAATATCCTTGGTCAATGCTCAGCTAAAAGAGCTGGCATATGTCACCTTCAGAGATATTTCTCTCAAATACGCCGAATCGCCGCTGTTCCAGACGATTACCGCCGGTATCAAATGGATACAAATTGACAACCAACTTTATGGTGGAATCTTCCCTATGATTTTGTATCCGAGTGTAGTCCCGAAGAACACGAAAGAGACGGAGTCTCATCCATCGGTGCACGTTATGATCACTAGAGTCAAGGATGATTCATATGGTGTGCTCTACATCAAATATGCCACAATCCTGCTGCAGCAAATGACACTTGAAATCGATGAAGATTTCGTGTATGCGCTCCTCGACTTCTCCAAGGTACCTGGTGCAAGCTGGTCCGAGACGCACGAGGGTACTCTCTGTGATGACAATCTGGACATTCCAGAGCCGACCCAAGATCAGTCCGGTCAGGACATGTACTTCGAGCTGCTCAATATCCAACCCATGCAACTTGATTTGTCGTTCGTTCGGACAGATCGTGTCAACGTTGAAGACAAGACATCGTCACGAAATCCTCTGATGTTCTTCCTAAATGTTCTTACAATGGCTATCGGCAATATTAACGATGCGCCTGTGCGACTCAATGCCCTTATGCTGGAGAACGCAAGAGTGTCCGCTGCCGTCTTGATGCAGAACATGTCAAACCACTATTCGCAAGAGGCTCTTTACCAAGTCCATAAGATCCTTGGTTCAGCCGATTTTCTGGGCAACCCCGTCGGTTTGTTCAACAACTTGAGTTCTGGTGTCGCAGATATTTTCTACGAACCATACCAAGGATTCATCATGTCCGATAGACCTGAGCAGCTGGGCATTGGTATCGCAAAGGGTGCCACTAGCTTCGTCAAGAAATCGGTCTTTGGTGTCTCCGACAGTTTCTCCAAGGTCACTGGTAGCATTGCGAAGGGTCTTGCTGAAGCCACCATGGACAAGCAATTCCAGGATCGTCGTCGCATGACCAGATCACGAAATCGCCCCAAGCATGCGCTTTATGGTGTTACAGCTGGAGCGAACTCTTTTGTAAGCAGTCTTGCCAGTGGAGTCGGCGGTCTGGCACGCAAGCCACTTGAAGGTGCCGAGCAAGAAGGTCTTACTGGATTCTTCAAGGGCGTTGGAAAGGGAGCTCTCGGATTCGTCACTAAGCCAGCCATTGGTGTTTTCGATCTCGCCTCCAACGTCAGTGAGGGTATTCGCAACACTACAACGGTGTTCGATGGCGACGGACTCGATCGTGTGCGCCTTACCCGCTTCATCGGCACAGATGGCATCGTACGCCCATACTCTCAACGCGAAGCACTTGGTCAATTCTGGCTCAAGCAGCTGGACAACGGAAAGTACTTCAACGAGCAATATATCGCACACCTAGAACTTCCGCGCGAAGACGTGGTCGTGATGTTGACCTACAGTCGCATCATGCTCATCAAGAGTAAGAAGCTGACATCGGAGTGGGACGTCCCGCTCAAGGATGTCCAGACGATCAGTAAGGAGCGGACGGGACTAAGTTTGACGTTGAGAGGTGGTACAAATGGGCCGTTTATTCCGGTTGCGGAAGAGAGCAGTAGGAATTTCTTGTATAGGAAGATTGGGGTTGCAGTGGGAGAGTTTAATAAGAAATACAAGGCTACGGAATAGATGTAGCCATGGAGGGGAGCATTAGTGGAAGGAAGGATGATTAGATAGATACACGATTGATGGACGATATGATGATGGGAATGGAATGGGCTGGGAGCGTTGAATTTGGGGGTGGTAGATATAGCATAGCATACATACAAGGAGTTTTCCATGAACTTCCCTGCGCCTTCGTGCGGCTTCCTCTTTGTTGTGTGTGAGGCTCGGGGGCTTGCATCTAGTAACAGCAAGTTCTCTTAGTCTGGAATACACCTGTGGGTTTCCTTCTTTAGCTTTCCTCACCACGGTCGTTCCCCTGATTATCATCAGGACTTCCTTTAATGCAAGGCACTTTCTGACGGATCACTGCACGAGGGCCGATGCATGGGAGACAAATACTCTCCATATCCTCTTTTTGAGCTTCCCCCATCCTCAGTGGCATTCGATTGTATATCTTTGATGTGCATATCCTAGGGTACAGCAATGAAGCACTCTCATTGTCTCGGTGATGTTTGTGCACATAGGATAAATACTCAACCAAATCTTGGAGGAAAGTCCACATATCTGGCTGCTATCTGCTTTCTTCTGATAGTCTGACATTCAAAACCTAGCAGCGATCGAGGCTTCGAACAAGGATTTCGTTACGGTTCGATCATCATCTCATCATGAACTCCAATCCCAATGCCAACCCGAACGACCTATTCGCCAGGGGTGCCGATTCGCTCTTGAACCAGATGACGCGCCTCTCTCTCCATCCGAAACTCTCTACGTATCCTGCCAAGGCAGACGATGCTGGTATGAAGGCTCTGTAAGGCCTCCCGTACTCACTTCTTCGTTCTCCCTTCCTTTGCCCCCGTTCTGTCTTAACCATCCCTCTTTCTCCGCCCTGAGGAGCAAAAGCAAATGTTAACGCCCTTCCAGAATCCACACTCTAACCACCATCCAAAGCGACCGTCTCCGCCAAGTCGCTCTCGCAACGAATACGGAAGAGCGTCTCGAGGCGAGGAAAGAGGAGTGGAGGAGGTGTCAGAGGGTGGGTGATGAGTTTGGGGAGAAGGGTAAGGAAAGTCTCTGGGAGAAGTTTGAGAGGGAGAGGAAGTGGAAGGGAAGGGGAGAGGAAGAGCAGGAGGGTAGGTATGTGAGGGATGTTTGGAGGGGGTGGATGGAATTGTTGAAGTGGGAGATGCTGGTTAGTGAGGTAGAGGAAAGGTTGGGGTTGGTTGCGGTTTGAGTAGTTGGGAAATTGAAGGTCGAGGAGAGGAAAGAGGTGATTGATGGTGCGGTGCAAGCTAAATTGAGCAATGAGAGCATAGAAATTTATGAATAGGCGATAGGAGTACTGAAAGCGGGCGCTCATTTTGGGCCATGGCAGTAATATTTATGCCGCTATGTGTGAAGGAGGGGGGAATATCCTTTTTGTTAACATTCTTCGAGTACTACCAAATCTTTTTCAAGAGAAGGTATGAACAGACAAGAGACTATTATCCACACCGTTGTCTGACAATAAAAACGGCACACGGTGCGAACTGGTAAGCTGTTTTTGATCCTTCCTTCTAGCGGATGCAAGGCGTCAATAACCATCCATACCAACGGAGCAGGAAGCACAGAGCAGTTCGAAAACTCTGCCTGGGCTGTTCATCCCAATTGTAAGCTCACAGTCTCATGAATCCATCTTAATCTTCTACTCTTCCAGCCAACCTACCTGTCTCTGTCATCACTTGGGTACAAGGCTGATATTAGGACGTATGTAGGCGAAACAAGTAATTCGGGCACGCTGAAAAAGAAACTAACATACCCGTTTCATGGAAGGTAGAGCTTCATTGAAGGTATTCAGGAACCAAGCAGCTAGCAAAGCTTGCACAATATGCCTTTCGCAACTACTCCAGTTCTCTTCATTTCCTCTCAGCCCTTTTCCACCAAGATATCAGAATCCCTCAGAATCTAGAGTACCAATACTTCTCCTCCAAAGCGCTAACCTCCCAGTCCATCTCCAGCAAATAGATCCGAGCATCAACTATCTCCGCAGCAATCTTCGAGTGAGCAGTGTTCGAAGCTACTAGGACCTCGTTCATGTGCTTGCGTCGAACCTCCCGTCTCTCTGCTGCCGTCTCGGCCTCCTCCATCCGAACCTTGCTGACCTCCCACGCAGCTTCGAGGGTGAGCTCACTAGGTTGCGGGTTAGCATTGGTCCTCAATCAAGTCTGCGGAAGAAGAGAGACAGGACACGATGGTGAGGGCTTACCAGAGTGCCAAGTCGATCTCAGCGGGAGTGAACTTCTTGATCTTCTTGTTGGGATCAGGAGGTGGGAAGGTTCCGAGGAAGGGATTGACGCGCGCAGGGGACGAGACTGTCTCTGCTGGGTCGGGAGACTTTGTGGTCTGCTTAGCAGATGCCATCTTGGCTAGTGTTGTGATGTTGTGTGATTCCACGTCGACGTTGTGGTTGTTGATAGAAGATGAGTTTGGTCGGAGGTAGTCAAGTGTATGAAGCAGACAGAAGGGCGTCGAGGAGTGAGCACACCGTTCGACGCGACGCGTCACTTTCGAGGTGAATGAAAGATAGCAATCTATGTCTGATTATGAGAGGGTGAGAACGGTAGGACGGGCGAATGTGAGGCTGCTATCTAGCCTCGTGTGCTTCTCGCCGTGACCCGACGTCATGGAAACGAGATTCGACCTCGCAGCTACTCTTTCTGGCAATAGTGATGGTAAACACACCCATGCCGGTTGATAAGAAGGCGCAAAGAGACCTCAGAATGGAATTATACTGGTCTGGTCCTGTTACATGGCCGACAAACATTCTGCTCTCCGCCTTAAGCTGGTTGAAAAGGCATCATTCAGGCGTCTAAGCAAGTAGGTAGCTTCACAGCCCGGAGATATGGCATCTACTCATTCTGCAGGTAATCAGGCTAGCCGTCAGGTCAGGTAGCATCAGTCTCTATGGATGTAAATATAAGAAAATACATGCACCAGAAGTCTCTGGATAACTTTCGAGCTCAAGATTGGTACTTGATCGGGTGATGTAAACACCACGTGACAACCGGACGATGTGTGGAGCTGGGAAGTTTCAATGCGAGCATCGAATGTCTACTTCGTGAAAAGACAATGACAGAATGGCAAAGTAATTTTCGGAGTGCAAGACAAACACGGCACAAGGACGGATATAGCATTTGGCAAGTGCAGTTCGACGACTCCGTAAGCCAAGGTCCGCCTCCTTCGACACTCATTTACTCTTCGCTACAATGAGTATCACTAAGGTTGTTCATCCGCCAGAGTGCTAAGAATGGAGTCATCAACTCATCTGCGATATGCCAGGGATCGGCCCCCATTCCTCGCCTTTGCATTTGCTCGGTGAACGATGTCAAATAGCAGTGCACCCAGGTTACGTCCGATGACCCAGTCTAGCTTGCCAACAATGCAAATATGATTTCTCGAAGATGGATACTTTCGTCGTCCCATGACCCGACTCGAAAAAAAAAGGATGATTTGGAAGCTCCAATAAAGGTAGGAGGGTGACAGCTGGTCATCGCTGTCAAGGGAGCAAGTCGTGATATATTGCTTTTGTCGGTAGCTGTCAAAACCTTATGTCACACCATGTGGCTTTGTCGCTTCGCTTGAAGTGGTGCATTCGCAACGGATCTCCACGTCTGCTGACGATGACATGCATGGAGATGCGGCTGAAGGGTTCATTTGTGAGCAAGAAGCGATAGCAGAGCCTGGTGTTCTGGACTGAGCATCGATGTGAGGTGCTCAGAGTCAATGCTGTGAAAGAAACAATGCAGTAAAGCGCGTAACTCATCAAAGATACATGTCAGTACTTTGCATTCCGCTGGCTGGGAGGAGGCCTGTGTACCGCAAACTTGTGCCGTTTCATGCCCTCTGCTAGAATATAGGGCAAAGTTCCACTGATTCTCCCGGAGACCAACTCGGCGGTGAACAATTTGCACCACGATCGAGTAAGAGAACCAAGGAGCAAGGGAGAAGAACTTCGGTTTGGAACCGCGATATTTTTCAGCTGTATTTCTCTTATCAAACCGCAATGAAAGCACCTCGGCAGTAGACTTCAGAGCTGAGTTGAGTGAGCATGATCGTGGACTTCCACTCTCAGCTCATAACGTGATATCTGAAGCTGGACTCCCGAGCCAATAGTTCCCAAGTGGTACCGAAAAATGGAAATGCCAAGACAGACTGAAACGGAAAAACATAAACCACCTCGAAATCGCATGGATGTCGAGCGAAAGGAGATGTCAAGTTCGGACAAGTCGGGAAAATATCAGCTGACGTGGGAATTCCTTCGAGCCAGCTTTGACGATCTCGAATTTATGATGTCCAATTGATATTTGTGAGGCCGTACCAACGCATATTTAGTATCCCGGCTAACCCGTCTTAACCCGACCCAAGAGACGTCAAGCTAAATGCTACCTTCACCGTAAGTGTCAGTGGCGGAAACAGAGTTTGCGGTTAGTGGGGGCACGCGCTTCGACTTTCCAGTTCTCAGGTGTGGCTGGCCCGATTTCAAGTTTCTGAGAAGTGGCGCAAGGCCGGATTGAGATGATCAGAGCTGCTTTGGGACGACGACCGATTTTAGCCACGCGGTCGGTGCTGAAATAGGGCAACGGAACATGGACGCCGTGGTCTGAGGTTTGGGTCTGGTGCGGTACAGTAGGGTGCAAAAAGTAACTGCACCCCCCCTTGCAAGCGGCCGCTAGCGCTTCGTGCTCCAGGCTTGTCAGAGTGCGCAGCTCATGTCATGCATACCTAGAGATCAGTATACTTCAGCACG
>JAFJYH010000151.1:0-106308 GCA_017365405.1 Cadophora malorum | reverse complement strand
TGGTGTGGCGGTGGGGTTTGAGAATGGTGGGGGGAGGACTTGGAGATTGGATCTAACGGAGCAGAAGTTTGTGGAGGGCCATCGTCATCCGGCTTCGAGTAATGGGACGTTGAGTGCGGTTGCGTATTCATATCCGTACTTGCTCACAATCACGGAGGAGCAGCTGCTCTCCTTGTACTCGTTTACTCCCATTGTTCCAGAGGCGGAGACGGAACCTCTATCTCCAAGCAAACATAATGAAGAGGCTGAAGAGATCGAGGGGGCGCTCAGTCTCGATCTAGAGCCATCACCAATACCTCCAACTCACCAGGAAGACCAAGTGCCGCCACCATCAGATCAACCAGACACACCACGCCTCCTCGCATCGCTCAAATCCCACACCTCCTGGCCACCACTTTCCCTCTCAATACGCACAACGCCAACAACACTCATCGCAAGCATCGCCTATACCCTTCGCACATACACCTCAGGCTACACCGTCGGTCTCCAAGAACTCCACCTCTCCCTCACAACCGGAAGCGTGAAATTCTCACGCCTCACATCAGCCCTCCCGCAAGGTTTCACTTCCATCCTAGCACCATCATCCTCGCCATCCTCTGCTTCAAATTCCGAAACTTCTACTTCCCCAGCAGGCACTTCAAGAAGCGAGACCAGCTGTCCAACCTCCCTCTCCTATTCTCACCCATACATCTTAGCAACACATCCAGATAACACGTTGACGCTCTACCTCTGCACGTCTACTGCCTCGACGCTAAGCATAACATCTGGTACAAAGCTTTGGGGCCATACCTCATCCGTATCATCAGCTGAGATTACTCCGCGGGGTAAAGCAGTTAGTGTCTCGACGCGAGGCAATGAGTTGAGAGTGTGGGAATTGGAGGGCGGGCTGGGAGGCAGCTCTACTTCGTCGAGTGGGCTTAGTTCGAGTCTGAGGAAGAGGGGAAGGGCGGGGGTGGAGAAGAGTGTTGTCGTCAGGCCAGCTGCGAGTAGAGACGAAAAGTACTTCTCGGATTTTGAGAATGAGAAGAAGAGTCTCGATCTCGTGATAGGGGAGGATGATGATGATATGGAGGGGTGTAGGAGGTGGGTGGGCTTTGATGAGGAGGTTGTTATCGTGTTGAAGGAGAGTGGTGGGGGAGCTGGGAGACAGGCTCTCATGGTTTATGATTTTACGTGATAGATGCACTATTTGCAGCTGAAGACATTAGAAGTGTAGACGTTTTGGTTTCGATTCTTGGATCTCTATTTGTATTTGTTGTAAGCGAGCCTCCTTTGCTGACCTTATTTTCCATGAAATGGGTCGAGTAGAAAATATGACTTGTATGCGAACTTCCTGACACCGTCCTTTGTTCGGCAAAAGAAGAACCATGGATGGCAATATTGGCTGATCAACTAGGTCGACAATTAGTTGTGTATGACTGTAGCATACTTATCCTAGACTTTCCAATCCTAGACTTTCCATTCTACTGGAAGGTGTTGTACAAAGCAGCCTACGAAGTTAAAATAATGGCTGATTAGGAAGCAAAGACTCAGAAAGAAATTATAGCAGGCTGATGACCAAAAGCAAAGACTTCCCGACTTCAAGAACCTGGCAAAGATTGCCTAGCTAAGTCATAGGACATGAAGAGACCGCGAACCACCCAGGTTTGGAAGTACAATACTAAAGCATTCTGGGATGTCGGCTTTAGAAAGACCTTACTGATACTATTGCAGAGTAGATCGACTAATGTGTGAGTGAAGTAGTCAGCATAACAGTATCGTGCTGAAGGTACTCGAAAATTCGAGGTCCTTTGTCCAGATATTGTCCTTGGTCTTGGCGCCCCAAACGCGATTGGCGCGTTCCGGCAATCTCACTGCCGACAGATTGCGGCTATTTACAGGGACAGATGTCATGTCCTGAAGTCAGAACAATTGTACGAGATATATTGGTCATGATTCTGCGGAAATCTCACTCTTGAGACTCTAGGCATTTGCCTATCACGACACACAAAATGGAGTTGCCCTTACAGCGATTGCTGTTCCTGCTCTGTGCCTTGCTCGGCGTCACAGCATACACTCCTTTATCAGACGACACCCTTCGAAACCTCCCAGTAGCAGGCGCAGACTTCGATATCAAGACGGGCTCGATATTGGCGCCGATTCTGGTCCCTAGAGTACCAGGAACGCCGGGGTCAACAGCTGTCCAGCAGCATTTCGTGAACTGGTTCAAGACGAACCTACCAACCTGGACTATCGAGTTCCAAAATTCCACTTCGACGACTCCTGCTACGGGGAACAAGCAAGTTCCATTTACGAACATTGTGATAACGCGGGATCCGCCATGGACAAAGGTTGGAGATGTGGGAAGACTGGCACTGGTTGCGCATTTCGATTCTAAGTTGTCTCCACCTGGCTTTATTGGCGCAACGGACAGTGCTGCTCCTTGCGCGATGATTATGCATGCTGCGCGCAGTGTGGATGAGGCGTTGACTCGAAAATGGGATGCTATGAAAGCGGAAGGTTCAAATGGCTTGGAAGAAGAGAAAGGCGTACAGATTTTGTTGCTTGATGGAGAGGAAGCTTTCGTCAGTTGGACGGACTCGGATTCTCTTTATGGAGCTAGGTGTGTTCGCATTTTCTGCGTACTGAAAATATACGCTGACTTGCTAGATCTTTGGCAGAGGAGTGGGAGGCCACTCCGCACGCTGCGATGTCCACATATCACTCTAGCTTGAGTTCCATAACGCTTTTCCTCCTCCTGGACTTACTAGGAGCGCCGAACCCGCATGTTCCTTCATATTTCAAAACAACACATTGGGCATATCAGAACCTGGCGAAAATTGAGTCTAGACTTCGTGCATTGAATGTTCAGCAATCATCTGCAGGAAAGCCCTTCCTGCCCGAACCCGAAAAAGGACCCGACCAATTCAACGCTGCTTGGGGAGTGCAAGACGATCACATCCCATTCATGGCTCGCGGCGTTGAGGTTCTTCATATTATACCAACGCCATTCCCAAGCGTATGGCATACGATGGCAGACGATGCAGAGCATCTGGACATGCCTACTGTAGAAGATTGGGCGAGGATAGTCACTGCGTTTGTAGGCGAGTGGATGGATCTGGAAGGCCATTTCCCGCCAACTAAAGCGCAGGCTCAGAACATCAAGGATAAGAGGAAAACAGAGCTGTGAGTGGCTGGACAACAGTGCAATTTTGGTCTCCAGCTGATTGTATATATAGAGAAAGCATATAGAGGCGTCTTGCGTTGAAATGAATAATCTTTTGCCGATTCTGTTCTCTGCATTCTCCCACTGATATGCCATCTAATGGCATAGTACAAAATCACATCTGGCATGTGACAGTGGATGGACGTTGTACATTCTGAGAAAGCAGCTCTTTCTTCGCTGAGCCTGCCGATTCAAAGCCATATGCCAACTGCGATATCCTTGCGACCCGGTATCATTGTCTAGAGTGCTTTTGTAGCATTCGCTGTTTTATATTTCTTCCCTGTTTCATAAAATCCTACATCCAAACTGAGTCATCCCTTCCTCGAAACAATGTTTTACGACTGGGTCTAATTATTCCAGTAGACGAAAGCAGAAAATGTCACAAGACCAAGCTAAACATTCACATCGGGGGTACACTGTCCTTCGGTTCTCATAGCTCGATCTGCGCGCGTATTGAGGTTGATTCTTGGTCCAAAGTATAGCCAAACAAAGTGTTGCCCTTTTGACTATTTTTGTCATAAAACAATAGTGACACGTAATTGGTTGCCAGGGTTGCGCAAACAATAATTATACTCCCGCGTCACCTAAACGGTCTCGAAAGCCTGAAGCTGATTAGTTTGAGATCAGAAAACTCGAGAATGGACCGGATCGCTCTCATTGAGGCTGAAGATTCTTCATTCCTTGCTTCGAGGGGAGAAAAGAAAGCAGACTCGCAGCCACTGTTCCTGAGCAGCATGCATCTCGTGTCTCGTGAGATCCTTCCTGCTTACTTACATTCCATACCAGATGTAAAGAGCATTGAGTGGCTAGGGCTTGGGAATGTGAATAATGTGGCTTATGTTGGCTTGGAAGGGGCTCGAGTAATTGCGCCTACACAGCGCAACTCTCACATTCATCAATTAAACGCTAATAGCAAGCCCGGAACAATTACATGGCGCTCGATCAGAACTTCGGATTCAAAGTCAACTCATTCTTCACGTTTCCAGTCAAGCACTTGGCCTTTCACGTGTCTACATTATCACAGAAATGTATCGTTGCAATTGTGGCGTTTGTTCGCTTGCCTCGGTGACTCGGTCAGTCGAACCTCTCTTCGTCCCGTCTCTCCTCGTCCTCAGCCATAGACTTTTCCAAGACACTTGGAACTTCCAGAGCTGAACAAAGACCCGGCCACCACCTGTGCCAATACCTGCATTGGGCCAACCACATGTGTAACCATTGGCCACAGCACCCACAAAATAACCAACATGTCGCCAAGTCCCTCAAAACGCGGGGTGCTGTGCGACTCCGCCATCTTGGCAGAGACGGACAATAGCAACCGTATTGGGGAGATGCAAAATTGATCACGATACCCAATCCCGAGACACCTGGATGACACCCTCCAATCCAGCCTCGTCCTTCAACTCTCCTTGCAGCCATCCCTGTCAGAAGACCGCGTTCTTTTGTGCAAGTGTTACACATGGATTCGGGGAAGTCCCAGATTCTTGTTAGTCTGCCGCTTTCGATGTCTGCCATGAGGCTTGGGTATTGGCTCTTCTGGGTCTTGGATGCTTAGCCATTTCTCGCCAAGGGGCAATAATGAGTCTTCTCCTTGTGATAATCCGGGGCGCCGCGGGACCTGGAGTATGTGAAGGTCGCGAGGCCCAGAGTTGAAATATGTGAAATATGAGGGCCCTGCTCTTTGTTGGTCTCTGCTTTTCCGTTGCTCTTCAAGTCCTGCTATAGCACTTTCATTTCTGGCCAGTTCAACTTCAACAAAATGACGAAGCAGGAGGATACTGTGGGCGAGACCATCGCACCAAACACTACTCGTGGTTCAGACGATGTCGCTTATGAAAAGGGGAATCATGCGGGTAGCGGTGACATTGCTGCACAGCTTGTCGACACCGCTATCGCGGCGGATATCTCTCCAGAGGAAGAGAAGGCTGTTCTCCGCCGCGTGGACATGTTCCTGGTCCCAGTCATGTTTTTGTCTTTCGCATTTCAGTACTTAGACAAGGCGTGCTTGACTGGTGCAGCTCTTTTTGGCATCTTGACTGATTTAGATTTACTTCAAATGTATGTGGCCAAGCTAGCGTATGTTAGAGGAGGACTGACACCTGCGCAGTGACTTTGATGGCAGAATTCCTGTCATCAACACTTCAAGATACTCTTATGCTTCCCTGATTTTCTACTGGGGCTATCTTCTAGGTCGTGAGTACACATTGCCCTCTGCATCTAAAGTTCTTAGACTAAAAATATGAAGTGCTTCCAGGTGTATATTTCTCCCAGCGCTTCCCCCTCGGCAAATACGTCTCCATCACGATGTTCATCTGGGGAGGTGTCACGGTCTCCACCGTAGCAGTAAACAGCTACGCTGGTCTCATGGTCCAGCGATTTTTCCTGGGCTTCACCGAAGCCGGCATCGCGCCCGCCTTCTCCCTCATCACTGCCATGTGGTACAAGCGCCAAGAGCAGCCGCTCCGATACGCAATCTGGTACTCTTCTGTCGGTATCGGCACGCTGATCGGCACGCTGATTCTGTACGGCATCGGACAGATCAATGGTCCTATGGCTGCTTGGCGCTACCAGTTCATGATCATCGGGAGTATCACTTCCGTCTGGGGAGTTGCACTTTGGTTTCTCCTGCCTGATAGTCCGCTTACGGCATACTTCTTGACGAAGGAGCAAAAGGTTGTTGCTGTTGAGCGCATGAGATGGGAACAGATTGGATTGGAGAACAAGACCGTTAAGATGGAACAGATCAAAGAGGCGCTCACAGACCCGAAGACATGGTTTTACGTCTCTATTACGTTCTTGTGTAACTTCACTAATGGCGCTGTCACCGGATTCGGTTCAATCATCGTCAAGTCTTTTGGCGTAAGTGCTCTCTAGCCTAGCGTTCTGCCTCCAATCTAACATGCGTATAGTTCTCAACCCTCCGCACAATTCTCCTCCTTGGCGGTGCGGGAGTTTGGGCTTTTGTGTTCCTCCTCGTCGGCGGTCTTATCTCCTGCTACGTTCGCAACACACGTACAATAATCGCCATGTTTTGCTGCCTACCCGTCATAGCCGGTAGCACTATGGTGTGGCAATCCGACAGCTGGACATCCAAGACCTCAAATCGCGGTGTCCCTCTCTGGGGTTTCTACATGATGGCTGTCTTCTCCACAACCTACGTCATGATCCTCGCGCTCATGGCCGCCAATACTGCAGGTCATACGAAGAAAGCTTTCACTGCTGGGCTGGTCTGGGCAAGTTACTGTATTAGCAATGGTATCGCGCCAATCACGGTACTGACGCAGGAGGAGAAGCAGCATTATCCGACGGCATTCATCATCATTCTCGTTTTCATGAGCTTGACTTTCTTGCTTTTGTTGGCTTTCAAGTTCTACTTACACACGTTGAATAGGAAGAGGGATGCGAATGGAGTGGCGAGTCGCGATGCTGCTGCTATGACTGGATTCAATGATACGACGGATTTGAAGAATGAAAATTTCAGGTTCCAGACTTAAGGGAGGAGCGAGAGGATTTGTGAGGGCTGGGATGTCTAATAATAGCGTTTCGGTGTATGTAATACTGTGCGGATTATAATCAGCTTCACCAAGAAAAGGATTCAATCAAGTCTGTCACGAGCGTTGTGCTGTCTCTCAGAACCTTGCCTTCATGTAACATCATCATTTTGTTTCGTGATGCGAATAATGTCCTTCGATCGATCGGAAGGGATGTAGGAGAGAACGAGTTGAATGCTGACACTTGTAACTTGTCCTTTTGTGGCTACAAATCGATCGGATACACCCTGGCGAGAGATCGAGGAAGGTAGAGATGAATGAGAATGACCTAGTGGTAGCTCCCACGGTTCGCTTAATGAAGTATCGTCACGCGTGGGGGAGATTGGCGTAACCACAAGTGCCAACGGATCGTGAGACACAGATCCCATCTCGTAATAGATGCTTCGAAAATATATTTCAGACACGACAGTTCAAAAATGGCCGAGCAGCTCCAAACCTGCGGATAACAACGTCCATCCCTTCCTATAACTTCCGCGGGGCTCGCTTACAGAGGTAAGTCAACATTACCCTGCATCTGAAGTCGTTGTAGCTAACTTTTTGATGATAACGTGCTTCGGACAATCAGATACGGTTGAGCTCACTCACAAAGATTGAGATCAATAATTATATCCTCGGTACCTACAAGCGTAATGCTACACGGCGACGTATTCTGCCTGGCTACTGTAATAAAATAGGGCAGTCATTTGTGGTGCTAACGGGAATTCCTGGGAGACTTTGTCTCACACTGAGATCTGCTTTTGCGATGCAATCCCTCGCAATTGAACATGCTTTGACAGTCATACAACCGACCACGGAGAAGAAGGAGGGCCAGTCCGATGCGCGAAATTCTTTTCAGCCCCGGTCAAGACATTAGGCCACGAAGCTGTTCGTAAAGGTCAGGAAGGCACCGGGATTGCTTACTTTTGGTGAAAAGTCTCGCCAAATATCCAAATGTTCCGAAAATTACCCAACAAATAGCAGTTTCTAGTCAATACCCTCTAGAGTCACCAACTGATGTGACTATGTGAGCCTAGTAGGGTTTATGCAACCATATGAGGACGCTGAACTTGCATTACCACCCTGATAAACCGATATTGAGGGATAAGCGCAAAGATTTCTCTCAAGCAGTGTCCCATTGACCGGCCGCGTGCCTTTAGCAGGGACAGTCTGTGGTGAAGTACCATTCTCAACCCACGCAACAAGCTGGTCTAAGATGGCAATGGGTGCAGCTCCTACACCTCCTCCGCAATGCGCCACACCAGGCGCCACGAAAAGTTTGAAGTATTCATGAACGCCAGCATCGAGGGCAGAGACTCGGTCATAATACTGGGTCGAGCCGCCAACGGGGATATAATTATCAGCACTTCCATGCCAGCTGAGTAGTTTTGTGCCGCTGTTCTTCAGATTCGTAAGATCGGGATCGTTCGTACCGATGATCGAGTCATATTCTTGGTAGCCAGCGTGTACCAGCTGACTGATGTTTGCAGCAGTGATTGTACGAAGGTCAAATGATGCGTTCTTCGCTATGAAGTACTGGAACCAGTCTGCGCCGATATCCCAGGCAGTTGAGGAACAGTTGCCTGCCGCAGCGCAGTCTGTGTCTGTCACCGAGGTGATTTCACTGTCGTAAGTGAATCCAGGATAGAGCGGTCGTCCTTGGGGGGTCAGTAGGCTAGACCAGGTCTCATTGGCGACTATTGCTGCCGTCTGAGAGATTGTGGCATTTGTCCTGTTTCCACAAGCGATGGGTTCACCGACGACGGTGAAGGGGTCAAATCGGCAAACAGCTGGTTGATCAATAATCCCGTCGTATACACCATCTAAGCCATCACATGCCGCAATTGCTCTTAAGGTGATCGCTTCAAATTCGCAATTTGGAGGAAACTCTCCCAAGCCATTCATCACAGCTTGTGGTTGGTATAGAGAGGTCATGACAGGTACCCAATTCAGAGCAGGTGCGGCAGCGAGGATCCCATCAAAAGCGTCGGGATATCGCTGGGCAAGCATCATTCCTTGGCGACCACCTTGGGAGCAACCATTCCAACTAGACGTCCTTCTGTCAGCTGTGTCATGGATCGTAGACACAAATCTCTGTTCAACTCACTAGGAATAGTTGGCTTCCCTTCCATAGGACTGGCTTATCAAAGCTTTCCCAAATACTGACAGCTCATATAAGGCAACAGAACTGAAGTCTTGCAATGTAGCCCAGTTGACATTTCCTGGGGAGGACAAGCCCCAAGTCGAAGGACTGCCTGGTTGCAATGGCTTCTGCGCGGTCCCCGCATCGGTAGATGCAGCAGCATACCCAGTCAGGATAGAAGGAAGTAGTCGCGGGTCGAACGTACCCCCAAGCCAACCACCGCCGCCTGTTCCCTGGAAGCGGCCGTTCCAATCATCCGGTAGCCAGACTTGAAGCGTGACTGCGTCATTCTGATTTGTATGTGTGTAGGTCATTGTCACATTGCAAAAGCTGACATTGACGACGGGTGCGTACCCAAGCACGCCGGTCATATATGGTGCAATGACTGGGGCAGGAACATACTGAGCGTTCGGCTCAGCGCTGAAAGCAAGGATTTTGGTTCCGTTCAGGAATGGCTGCTGGAGGGTAGAGCACACTAGGGCGCGAGTTGCTATAGTGAAGTCAGCAATCATACCGAGAAGTCGTAGAATTGAGACGCTTACCAAGATTGTTCAAAGTGTTGTGCGAAGGGAGTAACATGATGGAGTTTGGAAATATCAGGAGAGAACGCTGGTAACAGGCAATAACCACTTTGGACGTGGTCGATATAAATAAAGGCAACGCGGGACCGTCATTTCGTTATCATCTAGTGCTAGCATTGCGGGATAAATAGCCAGTGACCCTGACTCCAGGTAATGCTGCTGGGAGCCATCGAAAAAGGGGACCTACCGAGGGGAACTGCGGACCGTTACGGACCGTGACGAAGGGTGAACCGCCAAGACGGTCCGGATCCGGGCTCGAAGACGCATGAGATGGAGAATATTCATAGCTCGTGGACATGAACCCACCTTTGATCCGCCTAGACTGCCTCGATACTGAGTAGTGGGTGCTGCTAGCTAGCCGTGCAGTGCGGGGTTCTGATGCTGATTACTGATCAGCATTCATGCAATAAAGAACAACAAGAAATTAGGCATTTGAACAGGTATGAGCTATTGATGGGTGAATAGAAAGAGGATCGGTAAGCTCCTCAACTGCCTGGTTTTGACTAAGGGCCTAGATGTGATCGGGGGAGATATCCGAAGAACGGACCCCTTGAATGCAGTCAAGCAGCGTGTGTAGAACATTGAAATATACAATCTTCTCGACTCGGAATGACCATGTCACAACACCCCTCGTACCTCCTACTTAGCGTCCGAATCTGCACAATGCGTGGTAAACATGGAAAGTTTGTAAATACTCCAAGCGAGATGTTCTAGTTTTAGAGAGGTGCTAAGAGGGATATGTTATTGATTTGCTTAAAACTTCGAAAATAGACGCTAAAACGAGGATGCAAATACTCTTGGAAGAATCTCAATTGATTTTTTGCAAAATAATATACGTGCTCAGATCGGAGAGAACCTCACCAAATAAGGTCAAGGCGCCCTCGAGAGAAGGAGATGGGGCTTCGACGCCAAGACACGTGATATCGGTCCGAAGGTCCCACACATAATTTTTCGAAATGCTAGTAGCTGAGTATATTGAAATAAGAACAAATTTTCTTCAACATACGATGGCCGAATTGGTTATTCAACCAGTTTCCATCGATATGATTGGACAGATGGCCGAGCTGGTTATGGCGCCAGGTTAAGGTCTCCTTAGCACAATCTCCTGGTCACGAAAGTGGCGTGGGTTCGGTACGTTTCTTCACTGAAGAGAAATATCAACTGCGCAAATACTGATTTCGTAAATAGAGTCCCACTCTGTTCAAAGAGATACTTTTTTGCATATTTTTTGGTGCAATTTCGAGGGGGGTTCAGGCCCCTTATGAATACAAATGAAATGCGAAATTATTCTAGGATGAATCCTCCGACTTTTAAGCGCACATACGGGATAGTTGACAATGTTACTTTTACTAGTCTTTTGCTTCATCTTAGGGGAAGTTGCAAATTGATGTTAGATCTTTTTTCTGCTGTCTCGCTTCCTTAGACCTTCCGGCCATGCTATCCATATGGACAGTGGGGGCGTGTAAGTTGCTAAGGTCATGGATGTTCTCGCTTAGATAGGAGAAGCTTGTTTACTTGAATAGACCTCTTCTAAGTATGACGCGGACAAGGTGCATTTCATCTGAGGCTAAACCTCAGTACCTCGTACGGAAACTTTGGTTGCCTGGTTGTGCAAACACTGCATGTACATTTACAATAGGTCATTTTAAGATTGAGTCTGGCATCCCGGCGAGTCATGCGTCCCGATTTGCAATCTGTAACTGTTGTGGTAGATCCATCTACACTCTCGCTGTCCTGCTCTAGAAGCGCACGGGATGCTGCTGCTTTTGTTGGCTTCAGTGCTTCGAGAACCATCTAAATTATATCAGACGCACTCCGCTGCTTGAAAGGGCCCTTCGCATGATACCCCGCTCTAAGCTCTCGTTGTACAGCACACTCTCAGCCGTAGCTACGACAATACTTCTTGAAACACGAAACATCGTAGTTAAAGCTTGAAGTAGACTTTGGGAACACTTCTGCTGTCCCCGTACCCTGAAGTCCGGACTTTTCTGATGTTATACAGACCTGGAGTAACATAATAGACAGAAGATTTCGGAAATCGAAGGCATGTTCAATTTTTCGGACGTCTTGACAGAAAAATAGGAGGTGCAATGTTGAATTGCGAGATGTTACATTCACAAGGTGTGAAAGTCACAGAGACTGGATCCCGTTGTTTCCCTCGTAACCTCCCATTGCTTTCCTCAGCATCAACCAGCTCCACACCTTTTAACCCCAACAGACCATCTACCCAAACAGAGCTGCCCAGCTGCAACATCTAGATACAAATCTCATCCCCAATCTTAGCTTTCCCAACAATTTCCACCGATCCCGGCCACTTGAACCAGCTCGCTTCATACCGAGGACAATGCGCATCCATCTGACCCAGCGCATACCTCACATCATTGGTGTCAAGATTACCACACCTTCTGGGGGCGTCGATACAGTAGTATACTATTGTGTTTCGTCTATTGACAAAATAGGTGTAAGTCCCGTCGTCACTGGAACAGAGGTTGTGGCCGCCATTGGTCGCCCTACAGGTTGAGAGTCAGATGTATGGACGGGTAAATAATACTTTGTGATACGTGAACGTGCACAGGGTAGGGGGCACGAACCAGTCCGCGAGACCGTTGGCCGCTTGATCGACACCTGCGTGATCGAGTTGGTACCCCCAACAGTCACCGTCTGGCCAGGCAAATCTTCGACCGTGGATGTTCCGCGATACCCGAGGTTTGTTAGTGGCTACATAATGTGAGATGATGAGTGCAGTGTCAGGGTTGGAGATAGAGGTTGTGATGGTGGTGCCATCAGCTAGTTCTTGGGCGATCCCTGAGAAAGAAGTGAGGCAGTTAGATATTTGCCTGGACAATGTGTGTGACTTAAGGGGCAGGCTAGAATCGTATATGGTGGAGTGTACTTACAGACACCATCGAATGGGACTTCTGGAATGATGATGGCGGAGACAAGACTTGCTGCTAAGATAGCAACGGAAGCGATATTTCGGAAATGCATTGCTGAGAACTTGTCTGAGGCTCTGACTGTCTGAAAGTGAGATGAAGAATGGTGTGATCCTTTTTTTGAAACAAAAGCGATGTTCTCAGCAGGATGCAGGACACGCAGGCCACTATATGATGGCTCCCATCACTGCATCAGGACATATATACTTCATCTAAAACCACGATCACAACAAAGTTTTCTTGCTAGAAGCAACGTTTCATTCGATTATGCCTCCTAGTGTCTTGTTACGACAAGACATTAACCGTAAGGTAGAATTCATAGGAGAACATGATAACTCTGGCGACACCGGAAGGAAATGTGCCTGTCATGTCCCACTGTGGGGAAGTTCCCCTCAAGTCGATCACGCAATAACGTGCTCGCTGTCACTGGACCAAGCTCCCGTTGCGGACGAAACTTCTATTGTCACGTCCCTGTGAGCCTTGACAGCTGAGAATACAAGCACCCCAAAAAAGCTGCACGAGATAAAACAATGACTATCCGCTTTGCTTTACGATCTATGCACCTTCCGCGCTTGTTAATTAGAAATAAGGCGCACCCAAAATGGAATTGTCAGAATCGCTTGATAATGAAAAACTGCGAGACGTCAGATAGCAAGAATCAGCAGTCAAGAGTCCCATCGTTGTTAAATGTGTTTGGTATTTACTTTGGGCTGACTCCCTAACCCCCACGCCCCAGAAAATAAGCGAGTGACAAGCAGACACGTGCCGTGGACCTCGGCAGCACGTCCAGCGCATCGCGATGATGCGCATTCACTTCCAACCTCCTCTATATCCATTCCATTCCCAACCATCAACCACACCCTCAACTCGCACCGTCCAACTCCCTACACTCCTTACCACCTGTCCTTACCTAGCTGGTCTTCACCAGACCAGCACACACCAAACCATCAAAATGGAAACCCTCAAGACCGCCGCTCACAACCACATGCCACCTCTCCGCGCCCCTCCCTCCCCAAAACACATCCTCTCCCTCTACAGCACATTCATAACCAAAAACCAATCCTCCGTCACACAAATCGAATCCGCGCTCCGCTCCCTAACCTACATCATCCCGGGCCGTTTCCGCGACGCCGAACTCGCATCCGAGTCCCTCCACTCCTCGATCCAACTCCTCTCCTTATACCACGATGCTTTACTCGCGCGAGCTGTTGGCGCGAAGTCTCCCGGCTCAGGATCGCCGCGGCCACAGCAGCAGAGCGGGCATAATCGGTATACGAAGTTCTGGGTTGGGCATTCGAGGTTTTACAGGAGGGTTGCGACGGCGCTGGCAGTCGTGCAGTATACGCAGCTGTTATGGGAGATGATGGCGAAGCGGAAGGGGGAGAGGGTGCGTTGGCGGGTGGTTGTTATATTAGAGGTTATCAAAGCGGTGTGTAGGTTATGTCTGCTCAGGATTACGAATTCGAGGCCGCTTGTTACGCCGCCGTTGCCGGAGAGGGAGGTTATTCCTGATAGTGAGACGGAGATTGAGGAGGGCGATGGTGTTGGAGAGGGGGGTGCGTTTGAGGATGAGGGGTTTAGTGAGATGAGGGAGAGGGAGGCGAGGCCGAGGGGACCCGAGAAGGAGTATAGGATGAAGAGGACGGGGTTGAGTTTGCCGTCGCTGCCGAATCCGAGCGATATCTCGAGTTATCTGCTATCGAAAGTCCTTACAGCGGACGACATCAAGGCGCCCAATGCGCTACTGAATAAGACAGTTGGATCAGCACAATTAGCGGAGCTGCTGCATATCTTACAGCCGGTTGTGTATGCGATCGCGATGTCACGGAGTAGGGATAATAAGAATTGGCAGCCGTGGCTGCTGGGCTTGAGTATTGAGTATGCGGCTAGGCAGCTGAGGAAGGATGGATTGAGGACGACGGCGTTGGAGAGGGAGCAGTGGGGGAAGAGGGGCTGGGCTATGGGTTGGTGGGCGATGCGAGGTGCGTTCTATGAGAACGTTACGAAAGGGTTCTTGCATGGTGCTAGTGAGAAGCTACCTAGTCTCGTGAGTGGCGTATTGGATGACTATTTGTATTTGTGGGATGGATATTACTTCAGTACGAGCTCAGAATGATGTAGAATAGAAGAATGTACTTAATGCGATGGTCAAATGCATTCCGAAGACTGAACTGCAGACTAGATATTCCTGATTTTGCTACGGCTGGAAAAATAAATGGTACACCAAAACTTATCTTCTTTCTCCATGGACATGATAGACTCAGCACGTTGAAGATGTGCTTAGTAGATATTAGTGTCATTGTCATATTGTTTTCTTGCATGGGCCCGTTTCCTCACAATATCCACTGTCCATCAACAAACATTCTCCAAGGTCTCAAAGAGCCTTTCAAGCGCCTGGTATAATACACCAATAATGCCACCATAGCCATATCCTAACAAGCCTAGCAGCAGCTCCTCTTTTCCCCAACTCCGATTGTTCATTTCCAAGATCCGAGGTTTTTATATATCAGTTGACATATCCCGCGCCGCATACCATACCCCTCTTCAGCCCTACCGATTCTGACCTTGCTGTTGCTGGCTCATATTCTGCATGTTTTGCGCCATCTGTTGTTGTGCATTCTGCTGAGCTTGCTGTTGCATCATCATCTTTTGCCGAAGAAGATCATTCTGGAGCTTTTGCTGAGAATTTGGATCTTGTGCCTGGCCTTGGTTTTGTCCTTGCCCCTGCCCCTGCCCTTGACCCTGCTGCTGTTGCTGTTGCTGTTGCTGTTGCTTTTGCAATTGTGCTGCAGCGTGTTGTTGCGCCTGCGCCCTTAGCGCTGGATTGTTACCTGGTATTTGAGCCTCTTTCTTAGGATCTACCCCTGGAAATAATGCCTGCAATCTCTTGTACTGCTCTTTCAAAATCTCGGCTCTGTTCTCCTCCTCCTCTGGCTTCTTCAACCCTGATTTCTTGTCGTCTGACTCTTCTTTCTTTGAGTCTTGTTTTGGCGAGCCTGCCAATCCTCCTTTGGATGTGAGAGGCGGCGCAGTCATAGTTGCAGGATGGCGAGGAATCTGAGAGTCTGGTTTGTGTGATCGATCGGCTATAGCAGCGAGATATGCCAGGTTGGCTTGAAGTCGGCGCATGCACCTAGGTATTGTTAGCTTTCTCATCACTCAACAGATACAAGAGGACATACTCGAAGTAGTCCCTCGAGGTCGGCTTGGACTTCTCAGCCTTCTCTTTATCAGCCTTTTCCTTCTCGGCCTTCTCTTGCTCAGTCTTCTCCTTATCTCCTCCTTCTGGTGAAGTAGCTGCCGGTCCTGATTCTTCCTTCTTGGCCTCGACCTGGGCAGCTTGCGCCGCTTGTATCTTCATAACCTCCAACAACAGTTCTTTATTGATTTCCAACAGAAGTGTCACTCTTTCCTTCTCTCGCGACTCTGAATTAGGACTCAAAGGTGTAGCCATAGCTTGGCCAGTATTTGCGCCTTGCGCTCCAGGCGGAAAGTTTGGTGTTTGTGGAGTGAGGATAGTCCCAGCCTGAGCTTGTTGCTGGTTATTATTTGGTGTTTGTAGGTGCACCTGGTTTGATTGCTGAGGAGGTGAGAACTGCGATTGTGGACCAGCGTTTGGAGGAGTATTATGAGGCACGCCCGCGAATGGCGAAGCTCTTGGACCAGGCTGTGTCGGGGTTGAAGAGGGAGGAGGTGGCTGCATACGCTGAACCTGATGCTGAGGATTCATGTTCATCGAGTTCATTGGGAAGGAAGGTGCACCCGATGTCGGGGGCATGAAATTCGGTGGAAGGTTGGCGGCGGTTGATGTAGGTACATTACCCCCGTATGGGGAGCTCGAATATGGGGTCTGATATGGAGGTACTGTTTACAAGAGACTTGTCAGATAGGTTTGCTCCAACCTAGGCAACACAGGCACGGGATGATGAACATGATTGGAAGCTAGACATTGCGCCTCGAGCTCAACTTGATAGGCAGGCTGTACAGCACTGATGTATGCGGCAGGAGCAAACTGTATGCTCTCAAGCATGAATACGACAGCGTAGGCAGGTCGTCGGAGGAAAGATGATGAGGAAGTGTTCGGGGTCCGCTCTGTGTGCAACATAAACATACCGTGTCCACCAGCCATCTGCGCCATACCGTTATTCTGCATCATCCCCATTGCACCCGGATTCCCACCCATGCTTGGTCCCGGGGCGCCAGGGAATTGCGACTGAGGATGTCCCTGCCCAGGACCAGCGCCATACTGCTGTGGATTATACATCATGTGCTGCTGAGGCTGGCCCAACTGTTGTTGCTGGTGTTGCTGCTGCTGTTGTTGGTGGGGGTGATGGGGCGGTGGAGGGGCGCCATTGGGGTTGAAGGGCGAAGGACTGTTGCTGTTTCCCGGGCCATATCCATAAGCAGGCGCATACATGGTCGGATCAAAGCAGGCGAGACAGGCAAGAGGGAGACGGAAGATATGAGAGATGAGATGGCGGGATGGATCGATGTCTGATCGAGCCTATAGGACGCCCGCTGGCATAATGGATTTGCTTGTGCGCCGCAAATGGGGAACAGGGAATGCGATGGCAGAGAGCTGTATCGAGTAGAGCTGCGGCTGCGAGGGAGCGAGGAAGATGGCTCGGGACAGGCAAGACAAGGCAGCTGGCAGGTGTCCAAGTGTGGTGTCTGGGTGTGTCGTGTCGTGTCGTTCAAGGAAGGGCAAATGCAAGGCCAAGGGTGCAAGCAGGTGGCTTCGGTTATGGTTCCTGCGGTTGGGATTTCATGCGGGTTTAGCACCAACGAGGCGAGCCGGCAGGGGGTGGATAGACGACATTGCAACGCTAGGCGTCTTGAGTGGGTGGGCTAAGACCTCGATTATTGCACTAGGGATGCATGACATGGCTGTCAAGTCACTATTTTAATGACAGTATTATTGATAATTACATGATTGCAATTATTGGTTCTGTGGAGGATTCTTGTTAACACGATAGGATGAGAAGAGGCCAACAAGATGGGTCATAATCCTGAAGAATTGGTATCAGACCATATCGAACTTTCAAAAGCAATGTTGGAGGATATTAAAGGTCTGACTCGGAAAGAAAACTTGGATAGTAATCATAAACCAGGCTGTACTTAATTCAAGTGATGCATGCTTGCATACCTCGCTTCGTCGAAGGCGCAGTCATATCGAAACGAGAGTGTAAACAATGAACTTATCACCTCAAGACATTTTACCAAGCAGTGACCCCCGTCCAGTGTCTCTTCCGTGAATTCAAAATCATCAGTCAATCTATACTTCACATATATATACAATGCACCTACCTTATCCCCTCCCTCTCTACCGCCTTTCAATCTCCTCCTTCATCTCCCTTTTAATCCTCGTAATCGTCCCACTACCCCCATAAGTGAGCGCAGTGTAAACTTGCGCAACACTTGCACCCGCATTCAGAATCTCTAACGCCTGCTTCCCATTCGTGATACCGCCCGTAGCAAATATGACTTTCTGTTCGTGGGGTTTACCACTGATGGTATCCTTGACACCAGAAACCGCCGCAGATACAGCACTAGAGACGACTTCCTTAGTCGATTCTAGCTTTTCAGCGATATTCGAGCCTGGTTCATCGCCGGTTGATATACCGCCAACAGGTTTGGCTGGTGTCTTCTCTTCAGGCTTGGGTTCTGGTGGTGGGCCTTGGTCAAGGAGTTGTCGGTATCGCTTGACCAGTCCGAGAGTTCTTTCGAACATGTGTGGACCCGACAAACCTCCTTTCTCGCTGAGAATTGCCTTCTCATTTGCTGTGAGAGGAAGGTCCTTGGGTAGAATGTTATCCCTTCGGTTTGTAGTGTTTCCAACTATAACCCCATCAACACCACTCTTCCAGATTGCTTCTACGATCCCTTCAATCTGCTCATCTTGGTCCTCGTCTGGTGAGACTTTGACCATGACTTTAGGCGGTGACTTCCTCCTTGCCGATTTTGCGGCTCCGACTACACCTTCTAGAATCCTAGTCAAAGGTTCTACCCTCTGCAGCGTCCGTAGACCTGGGGTATTCGGACTGCTGACGTTGACGACCATAATGTCCGCATAAGGTGCCAGCCTCTCAACGCAGTAGACATAGTCTCTCTTCACAGCCTCAATATCATCATCCCTCGTCTCCTTATTCTTAGCAACTTGCACCAAGAGCATCTTCCCCTCAGTCAAACTTCCAGGCGGCACACCCGCGCCACCATTCAGCACGAACTCCTCAGCATCATCTCCAATCCCATACCCACTGTGAAATGCAAATGCGCGTACTCGTTCCCGTAGCGTCCTAGCCATATCATCTGCCCCCTTCGAGTTCAGTCCATACCTATTGATCATGGAATTCCGACTCGGCAATCTAAACACCCTCGGCTTCGGGTTCCCATCCTGCGGCAACGGCGTTGTTCCCCCAACCTCCACAATCGCCGGACCAAGCGCAAAAAGCGCATCCGGAATCTCAGCCAATTTATCGATCCCCGCCGACGTCCCAATTGGATTCTGCAGCTTCTGTCCATACACAACAACACTCAAATCCGCCGCGTCTTTCTTCGAGGGCCGTTCCCTAGGGTGCAAATTGAAGGAATATAAGGCTTTCAGAGCTTTGGTGCCGGCGTGATGAGCGTCTTCCGCGTCGGGATAAACCCATCGCAGAGTGGGAACCACGAGCCATTGGTGGACACTCGCTCGCGTGTCGGTGATGTATAGGTAGCTGAAGACGGCGAAGAGGGAGAGCGATGTGCCGTACAGCAGGTTCTTGAGTCTAGTGACGAGAGAGCTGGCATCTGCTGCTGCAGTTGACGCGGGGCGTGAAAATTGGATGGCGGTGCGCGGGAGGAGAGTCGGGCGGGATTGAGCGAGGATGAGACGCCGTGCTGGAGCTTGTGAGAAGCGTAGGAGCCGCAGTGATGTGGGCGCCATGTTTGAGAGCGCAATTGAAAGGTTGGTGCTCTTCAATTGCACCTTGCTTGCGGGAATGTCGAAACCAGGCACAGCTGTTGCTGCTGTACCTCGACATCCAGGTGTGGAGCTAGCCAATAGCGGGGCGCTAAATCGATTACATAACTTTCCATCTCTGTTCCGGAACCCCTCCATACCCCTCCATCTCTCCACTAAATTCGAATCACAACATTCAACCTCCTGAAAGATGGCATCTCAATACGGGAACCCCGCAGATCTCCTGCCAGTGCACTGGAAATCCCAGATTACAGCTTGGTTCGCTGAAGATACTCCCTCCTTCGACTATGGCGGTTTCGTCGTCGGCGACAGTGAACGAACAGCCACCCTGTATGGAAAATCTGTAGGAGTCCTCGCAGGCGTACCATTTTTCGACGAGGTCTTCGCCCAAGCTGGATGTACAGTGAAATGGCATCTCGCAGAAGGATCTATAGTCAATCCTGGCTCTGCGGGTAAAATCGCAGTAGCTACCGTCACAGGTCCAGTCCGCAAACTGCTACTGGGCGAGCGCGTTGCGCTGAATACATTGAGTCGGTGTTCTGGTGTTGCCACCAAGTCAAGGGCAGTAGACGAATTGGTTAGAAATGCGGGATATAAGGGGATATTAGCTGGGACAAGGAAGACGACTCCTGGGTTCCGGCTGGTGGAGAAGTATGGGATGTTGGTTGGCGGGGTGGATGGACATCGGCATGATTTGTCGAGTATGATTATGCTGAAGGATAATCATATTTGGGCGAAGGGGAGTATCACCGAGGCTGTCAAGGCGGCGAAGTCGGTGGGCGGCTTTGCGTTGAAGATCGAGGTTGAGGTGGATAGTGAGAAGGATGCTGATGAAGCGATTGCCGCTGGGGCGGATATTATTATGCTGGATAATTTTGATGGGGAGGGACTAAAGGTTGCGGCACAGAGTATAAAACAGAGATGGGCTGGAAAGAGAGAGTTCTTGCTTGAATGTAGTGGTGGGTTAACTGCTGAGAATGTTGGAACCTATATTAACAATGGTAAGTCCAAAAGCGATGTTTATCCTTCTTCGCTAACTGGCCCGTCAGACATCGATATCATCTCGACGAGTTCGATACACCAAGGCGTACCGCATGTAGACTTCTCACTCAAGATAGATCATGCGCCATAGATGCAGGAATGTCATACGAAACGATATTCACGTATATCATTGCAGAAGTGGCCTGATTCAAAGAACGCTTTTGCAGTGTGTTTGCCAGCCCATCAAGTCTATGCAAGATTGAAGTATCTCCCGTCAAGAAAGTACCGCAAATGAAACTTTTGTATCATCAACCATCCACACCCAGCATTCATCACCATCATGGTATCATAGCAATCATCCGTCCAATGATTTCCTCGTCCCCATTTCCTCCGCGCCCCCAGAAAAGTCATCCACCCTATCTCAAAGCCATGCGAGCAAAGGTTGGGAGAACGAAGCTGGCCTTGTGGATATCAGAGCTGTAGTATCTGCAAAGCTTCTCCTCCTCCTCGACGGTCCAGCTACGGACTGGATTCTTGAGGTCACGCTCGGCGTCCTTGCAGCAAACCATGAAGCCAATCTGGCCAGATGGGTAGGTTGGGATGGTGGTGTAGGCGTATTCGACGTTGGGGAAAACCTCCTTGCAGTCTTTCTTGAGCTTGGTGATCATAGCAAGGTGGAGCCATTGGTTCTCAGCTATTCTCTTATGTTAGTAAATTCTTTGACGGAGGTACTGTAAATAATCGAAGCTTGAAAGCAAATGCTACTGCGTAAATCTGGCAGCCAAAAACATGTAAACTGACGCGAGCACACTTGCAGACCATAGAAAAGAAAATGCGGCATATGAAATTGCAAGAGTCCCCAAGCCAGATGGAGAACAGAAATAAATTCGAAAGTAAAAGAACCACTTGGCTCCGCAGACGAAGGAGAACGTACAACCTTGAGTGGTAATGACACCTCCTTCCTTGAGAGCACCGAAGAGCAGCTCGAAGTATGGCTTCTGGAACAAGCTCTCAGCTGGTCCCTCTGGGTCGGAGGAGTCGGTGATGATAACATCGAACTCGTTCTTGTAGTCATCCAAGAACTTGAATCCATCTCCAACGTGAACCTTAACCTTTGGGTGTTGGTAGCTGATGGCCATGCCTGGGAGGTACTTCTTGGACAGACGGATGACAGCCTGGAGGTGTTTAGCTAGTATTCTTCCTTATCCCGCACGCCAAATTTGTAGCCTTAACCCACCTCATCAATGTCGCAAAGGATAGCCTC
The DNA here is from genome assembly GCA_017365405.1 of Cadophora malorum. Taxonomy (NCBI): domain Eukaryota; kingdom Fungi; phylum Ascomycota; class Leotiomycetes; order Helotiales; family Ploettnerulaceae; genus Cadophora; species Cadophora malorum. The sequence continues at coordinate 84,716 of JAFJYH010000151.1, read as the reverse complement.
CTCAACACAGTCGTGCTTGATGACCTCACGGAGCACACCTCCATCACCACCGCCAATGACCAAAACCTTCTTGGGGTTTGGGTGAGAGTTCATGGCCAAGTGGGTGATCATCTCCTGGTATGCGAACTCATCACGCTCGGTGCACTGAATAACATTATCGAGGACGAGGACGGTTCCGTAATCGGTGGATTCGAAGATGAGGACGTCCTGGTACTTGCTCTTCTCGTGGTGGATAACGTTCTTGACCTTCAAAGTCATGGCTTGGCCTGGCCACATGTCGGAGATCTCGCGGAACCAGCCATCTGGAAGGAAGTGTAAAGTTAGCACTGGCGGTCAAAGAGCAAACGAGCAGCCCTTCTTTGAATATGCTAAGGAGGTGTCTCAACCACAAGTCGTTTGATCGAAGGGAGATTTCTGGAGTATTTGCCCCATTCACTCTCTTCTACTGCTTCGAGAACATCCAACATCCTTCTTTCTAGCAAAGGAAAGAGACACTACGCAGAAGGGGGTGGGGTGACGTAGGGAAAAAACTTACCCTTGATGGTGGGGTGGGTGATTTCAGACATCTTGGAAGTAAAAGTTGAGAAAGACTGTTTTTGGAAGGTATCTGGTGTATTAGAATAGAAGCTGGGAGATCTGAGAATGTACTGAGGAAATTGACGAAGAGTTGTACGGTATGAAGAATTTATGGAGTAGAAGAATCGAGAGGACGAGATGGAGGGGTAGACAAGGCGATTCACGGGATGCATAAAAAGTGAATTTTTCGGACTGACGATTGCGCTGTAGTGCAGCGTGATTGCAGCCCGACGTCGCAGCCGGGCAAATCAGAAGACGTCCCTGCAGCGGAAGGATCCGCTCTCAGATTCAGGGCGTGCTCGGGTCTGCTCAAATCGTGCGCGAAAAGTGGGACAGATTTTGTTTGTACTTTACCCCTCCATTGTAGGTAGGACAGCGATAGTGAGTATTGAGTATTCCATCTGATCATATTGTAAGGACTGTACCTTATGCAGCCTGGTATGCGATGAAGCGAGATGGTCCTTCAAATGAGTGATTGAGAGCTTCCCCTGGCTCAAACAACAAAAAGACTACTGTGTGAATAACTGGCATATTTTCGTGACTTCTTGACGATTTCCAAGACCGTTTTCAAGTTATGCTAACAAGTAGGTACTAGACTTACCTGGTCTGGTAGCCTTGCCTGGGGTCCTCATTTGTTGGACCCAAAGAGGGAAAGTCTCGAATCTTTAATTCATATCTCCCTCCCGCCATCTCGAGCTGGAGCCTCGTCAGCTACCCCACCCAACCTGTCCAGCGCACTTCATATCATCATCAGGATCTGCCTACAGAGCTGCCTTTCGAACGCCCAAAAGTCGCACACGCGGTCTTAAGTACTACATATGCTTCTGCCGTGCTACATCTACCATGGATTTCAATAGCTCGTCTCCCTTCCCGGAGGGAGTCATATCCTTTTTGGATACCGACCTGTACAAGCTCACGATGCAATGCGCCGTCTTGAGATATTTCCCTAAAGTCGAAGTTACCTACGCCTTCAAGAACAGGACTCCAGAGAAGAAGCTATCACGAGAAGCTTTCCTCTGGTTGCAGACTCAAATTAACAGTTTGTTGCCCTCTGCCTGACCCGCTCCGGCACCGGATTACTAACTGCGCAAACAGAGCTCGGAAATATTGCCCTCTCCAACGATGAACTGCGCTTCCTGCAATCGACGTGCAAATACCTGAACAAGCCATACCTTGACTTCCTCAAAGACTTTCGACTAAATCCTCGCGAACAGGTCGTAGCCTCGTTCACTGCCGACAACGACACTGGGAGTGGTAGTGATATTGGAGAAGTGGACTTGAAGATCAAGGGACTATGGGTGGACACGATTCTTTACGAGATCCCTCTTCTTGCTTTGACAAGTGAGGCCTACTTCAAATTCATGGACACGGATTGGACATACGATGGTCAGGAAGAGAAAGCTTTAGGCAAAGGGATGCGCCTATTGGAGGCAGGCTGCGTCGTCTCGGAGTTTGGTACACGGCGGAGGAGAGATTATCATACGCAGGCACTGGTTTTCCGTGGTCTTGTCAAAGCAAAGAAGGAGGGTGAGGCTAAGGGCTTGACTGGCCAAATATCTGGAACAAGTAACGTTCATCTGGCTATGCGGTTTGGAATACCTCCAATCGGTACTGTTGCACATGAGTGGTTCATGGGAGTTGCGGCCATCACTGGAAATTACGAGTCAGCCACAAAGGCTGCACTGAGTTACTGGGTTGGCTGCTTTGGAGAAGGAGTTCTGGGAATTGCTCTCACAGACACGTTCGGCACCCCGATATTCCTGAGAGCTTTCAACGAGCCTATTGGTGAACTTCCTAAGCCAGCACTATCGGATACGACGAACGCTCCACCAAAGGCTTCTACCAAGACTTTCGCAGAGGTATTTACTGGCGTGCGGCAGGACTCTGGAGACCCAGCCAACTTCGTCAAGGTGATGCGAGAGTTCTACGACAAAGCTGGCATCACATCGAAGAAGACTATTGTGTTCTCAGACTCCTTGAATATTGATTTGTGTCTTGAGTATAAGAAGATCTCAGAAGAAGCTGGCTTCAACTGTTCATTTGGTGTTGGGACATTCTTCACAAACGACTTCCTCCACCTCAAAACTGGAAAGAAGTCAACCCCACTCAACATTGTCATCAAATTGAGCTCGGCTGCTGGAAATCAGGCGATCAAGATTAGTGACAATATCGGTAAGAATACTGGCGATCAGGAGACGGTCAACAAGGTGAAGAAGGAGCTTGGATATGAAGAAAAGGACTGGAGTTTGGGCGACGAGGCGCACCGATGGGAGAAATGAAGTAGGATATTGAGGAAGTGATGGGCTTGCATTTTTCGGCGTACTTGAATTTAGAAGGTCTACAGCTGTAGCTCGAGGCTACCCTACTCCGGTGGCATTTTACAATACCCTAGAGAGTTACTATTCTAACTGTCAAAGTGCTATAACAACGATCGGATGCATTTCCAACGTCGGTGATAAACCTTGATGGGGACTGCAAGGCTGACAGAATCCCGAGGTCCATATGCAAGGCTGTGAAACTGCTGCTTGGCGCTGTCATTTCGCGACCCCTGGATTCAAAGCCTTTTCATAACAACCACTAAACGCTCATGCGATTGAAGCTTCAGTTCTCCAATATCGCAAACGCAATGCTCGAATTACACGTCTGGGGTCCGGCATTTGGCCTACCTTCAATTGATGCCCACTGTCTTGCAGCTATAGCATATTTACAACAAGCAGTGCCGCGTGGAAAATGGCAACTCATAGCAAGCAGTGATCCAGGCGTAAGCCCCTCAAGTATGTACCCGTCAACCTCTCTGGATGTATAAATCTGGTCTGATCATTCTTCAGAGAGTCTACCTGCGCTGCGCAATGGTGATATATGGATTGGTGGCTTCCGCAATATTTTCCACTATGTCGCGCAATTCTCTGCGGGGGAATGGATACTTGATGCCGGATTACCAGAGCAGGAGAGTGCGGATTGTATAGCGTATGTTCTGCGACACCTCTTCTCAAATATCCAGATGGGACATTTAGCTAACAAAGTACTCCCCAGGTTCTCCTCATTCGTAGAATCCCACGGCCAACCTCTCCTCGACCTCTCCCTCTACGTCTCCTCCCAAAACTACACATCCACCACCCGCCCCCTCTATAACACAATCCAGTCCTTCCCTCTCCCCTATCTGACCCCTCCCTCCGTCCGTGCCGCCGCGAAAGCCCGCACCTCTCATCTCGGCCTCTCCTCCCTCGACATCGACACCGACGCCAACGACACAACCGAACCATCCATCATCCCCGCCAGCCTTCGCCGCCCCAAGAACACAGTCTCAAGCCTCCTCGCCAAATCCCCAGAGACAAGCGCACAAATCCGTCTCACTGCTCTCGCAATCGATTTCTTCGAACCGCTACAACATCTCCGTGGAAAGAAAGCATACTTCGTTTCAGATTCCCAGTTCTCGAGTTTAGATTGCTTGGCTCTTGGATATCTGACGTTGATGCTCGTCCCGGAACTCCCACAGCCATGGCTATCTCGTACGATGAAAGAGAAATTCCCAAGTTTGTGTACGTGGACGGAGGAATTGCGTGAGACGGTGTTTGGGAAGGAGAAGGTCACGCTTGAAGACGCGTTTCTGATCTCGAGCAATGATTCGGAATTGGATGTGCGGTTGAAAAGGTTGAGGGGACGAAGTCACTTGCCGTGGAAACCGCCGTATAATCGAGGCGCTTTGGATGTTGGCGGTGTGTTCTTGTCGGGGCTGGCGGAGTCTATACCGATTGTTGGGACGTTGAGTAAGAGTACGAGGATGAAGCCGCATGGGAAGGGGAAGGAGGATGAGATGCCTGCTTCATCATGGAGGTATCTGGGACTGGTTGGAAGTGTGATTGCAGGGTTGGGAATGGGCATTGGGTATATGCTGCATCAGGGCATTATATCGATTCCGGGCGAAGAGTCGGAGAGAGAGAGGCAGCGGCCGAGTGATCTAGGATATCTTGGTGAGGCGTTGGGCTTCTATGGTAATCAGACGGATATCATGGCTCAGAGACAGATGGCGATGGAGAGTCAGCCGCATGGAGAGCCGGTTGTGGAGGTTGAGGTTGGAAGTGGTATGGTCAGGAGTACGGAGACAGTATCATGAGCTGCCGAATGAAGTAATGAAAGTACGCCTCTCACATTGCGATGTCTTCTCCTCGTCTTCTTCTTCTTCTTCTTTGGAAATCCTTCCGATCAAAAAGCTGGTTTGCTTCCCATTAGGGCTGAGATGAGGAGCTGGGGTGACAGTGCACAAGGGAGTTGAAAACTGGCCTTGGGTCAAGAAAAACGGCATACAATGTTTGAGGAACACTGCTATAGTTCGAACGGAATACAACGACCGTTACGAAGTGAGCGCGTTGCTACTCCCAACACCAAAATCCCCCACTGTATTGGCATTTGCAACCCCTCAACCGCCGAACTGTACCCCCTCAGGGCCCCTCTACAGGCATGGTGCAGGACAGATCAGCACTAACTTTCAGCGTCTTCCCAGGGTCCAGTCACCCCATCATCCAAGCTTATTTATTTCCAACACACAGCACGAGCACTGCGCGCAGGATTTGAACGTCCTCCACAGCTTGAAGTCCTTACTATTTTTATCACGGATCGGTCGATATTGAAGCCTGAAGATTGTACTTACTTACAAGAGTAATTGCATTTCTCCTCTTAATATGGCATTCTTCGACAAGAGATTCACCACGTCTGGCGGTGATACCTACGCATATGATTATGTTCCGCCCAAGGAAAACAAAGCGATCTTCCTGCTCATCCACGGCTACCCATCATCGCGCTACGACTGGAGATACCAAGTCACCGACTTGACCGAAGCCGGTTATGGAGTCATAGCACCTGACTGCCTCGGGTATGGCGACAGCGACAAACGTGTCGATATCGAGGCATACCGCTTAAAACGCCTTAGTGGCCACTTTGCTGAGCTACTGGATCATGAGAATATTGAACAGGTGATCGGCGTTGGACATGATTGGGGATCCATGGTACTCTCTCGTTTTGTGGTCTGGCATCCAGAGAGAGTCCAAAAGCTTGTCTTCCTATCGGCGGGATACTGCGCACCTGGGATATTCTTCGATGTCGATGGATTGAACGTACTGAGTCAGAAGCAGGTTGGGTATATGCAGCTGGGGTATTGGTATTTCTTCAATTCTTATGATGCGGAAGAAATTATGAGCAGAAATGTATGTGTTTCCCGTCTTGAGCTTCTAGATCTAAAAGTGTGGTTATTGACATACATGAAAGCTCGAATCGTTCTTCCATCTAGCATATCCGGACAATAACGAGATATGGATCAGCAGCCTTGCTGCAATCAACGGTACACGGTCTTGGTTAACAGCCAGTACGAAAGCTCCTCTCCCGACATATCTCACCGAAGAGGATAAAGTCCGCTGGCTTCGCATCAACAGCCAGAAAAATACGATCGCAGCATCTCTCAACTACTACCGATCACTCATGCGTGGAACGCAAGCACCAGATGAGGATCCGTTGACGGATGCTGACCGGACTCTCAAAGTGCCTGTGCTTGGAATTTGTGGCGGTGGAGATATGGTTACGAGGGCAGATCAGATTGGATTGGGGACTAGGCCGTTTGCGAGCCAAGGTTACGAGGAGATAGTACTTGAGGGTGCTGGGCATTGGATTATGTTGGAGAGGAGGAAGGAGGTCAGCAAGGCTTTGCTTGACTTTGTGGCGAGTTGAGTTATTGTGGCATTTGATCTACGAGTTATATATCGAATGGTATGAAAAGAACGAGACTTCAAGCGGTGATACAAAGAGCGTACGATCCATAAGTCAAGCTGATTTCGTTATTGTTCGTTAAATCTGAGTTGAGCCTGTCTGCTTGACTTCTCTTTTCTTCAGGATGATGAGGAAACGTCCGCACTGCAAGAAAGTTAGCTCCTGGTGATTATATGCTTCTGAAAACAGCATAGAGACAGGGAGTAGTCTAGACATACCGGCTCATCCAGCGTAACTTTGCGAACATTCTTCGGCCGTTCAGGAAGCCTCACAAAATCATAATCCAACAGCAACCGCGTCAACACCAGCTTCAGCAAATTACTCGTAAACCACCGCCCAGGGCACGCCGCTCTACCAAGCCCGAAGTTCAGGAAGGCAGGTGAGATATCAGTGACCTTGGGATGCTCAGCATCCTCCATCGATCGACGCGGATTGAATCCTCCAGGGTAAGCATTCTCATCGCGCTGATACGCCTTGATCGGAGCAGCAAGTAAAGCTCCCTGAGGAACATGCGTACCATCAGAGAACGTAAACCCGCCTTTCTTACCTACAATTCTCTCAAGTCCCGTCTCGCCTATAGGGTTAAACCGGATGCTCTCGCGAATCAATGAGTCCATCAGATCAAGTCTCTGGAAGAAATTATGCGAAAAGCCGTCGCCTTTGCTCATTTCCGTGTCGATTTCTGTGCGTAGGTCGGTGATCATGGTCTCGAATTCGCCTTTCGGGAGAGAGATTAGGTCGTAGATTAGGTTGGTCATGGTCACTAGATTTGTGTAGGACTGGACGAAGTTGAGGACCATCATTCTGGCTACGATGACGAGGGGGTCGTATTCGGTTGAGGCGTTGCTGTCGCGTTTTGCGGCGACGATGATTGCGCTGAGCATGTCGTTCTTTGATCGAATTTCAACTTCCACTATTTCACGTTGGAATGTTTTTGGACTCACTGGTAGGTTTGGCTCGATGCCCTTCTCTTCAGCAGCGTCAACGACGACCATTCGCTCCTTGATAACTGGTACCGCATGCTTTGCCGCAGTCTTGATATGTCTCATCAGAGGCCGGCATACGAGAGGTAATAATATTCTGCAAATAGTCTTAGCGAATGACGACCCATGGCCAGCGATGAAGATTGTGTGCACTTACGGACGGAGAATCTTGGGAATGAATCGAGCATACAGAGCCGACGCGAAAAACGTAGCTGCATATGCTGCCGTTGCATCCTGATACTCCTTATTTCGACAAAGAGGATAACCAGAAATGACACGATTCGCAGACCGACTCAGAAGTTGGTTGTTAGTATCCCACATATTGATTCTAGCTTCGCCATTCGGACCAACTTGTGATTCAATAACCTCTTTGATCGAAGTAGCCATTTCCTCGTTCACCAACTCCATCTTATCTGCAAGCTTTTGGTAGAGTTCTTTATGCACGACATTCCTGTACACAGAATGTATCACGATGTGTGCGCCTAGAGTCGTGTAGTCTGGTACGAGAGCTTGTAAAGTGTATCTCTTGAGAGAGATGTCGTTTTCGGGCTGGCGAACATATTCATTAAGCGCAGCTTTGGGGACCATGAGCATGAAGCCCGTGCTGCAGTGTGGAATTGGGACCAAGTTGATTTTGCCATGGGTGGCTGTGCGGATCTACAAGATTTTTTTTATTATCAGATGCATTGATCTCATAAGTTTGAAACATGATGATATTTCACCTTGCGATGGATATCCGCGAACAATTCCTCGGACTTGAAAGCGACATTCCAGGTTGATGTGAGGAACGAGCCGATTCCTCTCTTCCCATCCACCCAGTTGAAATCGCGATACTCTGGCGACAGGGCGGCTACAAGAGCCGGTTTTATGAGATGGTAGATCCATATGATCAATATTCCAATTGTCAGATGTAATAGCAGACGAAGCAATAGTGCTTGCGGCCCATCAGAGAGTACATTTTCTAACATGATGCCGAATTGGTGGTGACGGTATTGGCACGAAACAAAGCTTCAGAATTGTCGAGAAAAGTGTGACCTGTAACAGGGCACACGATGTCAGCAACTGGCAAGGAACAGAAGCAAGGTTGGGTTTGCGTTCAAATGCTGCATCCTGATCGTCAACTTGGCTAACCAGGTTTGGCTTGCTACATTAGGTGCCACACACCTGCTGTCAGCTTGTGGGGCGCTAAGAAAACATGAAATGGATCTCGTAAAAACACATCAGAGCGCTGATCAAGAAAGTCTTCGGGCCTTCGCGACCTCTCTTTCATGTTTCACTTCTGTCCTCGAAAAGGATATTGGCCTCCAGAGTGTTTCTTTTGCCCAAAAGTTCTGCCTTCGCTTAGTTTGTTGACATTCGCTTAGATTTCCCCCGAATTAGGTTGCTAGAAATAAAGCTCAAGCCATCCCTTTGAGATTCTTCACGGCACTATCGATACACCAGCGCTCCCTGATCTGTCAAGTTTTGGCTGATGTGAGAGACGCATCCGAGAATCTGCTCTTGTCGTATGTCGTGATTAGACCTAAGAAAGATACCCCATAAATGTTGCAACGTAGTCTGCATCTCGCATGCACGACTGAGCCAATCGTGGGGCACCGCACCATACCCCAAATCTCGAAATAGCGTCAAGTTGAGAAGCGGGAGACATCCTTACACTGAGCTTACTGTAATCCAGAAGTGGGAATGCCGTGCGCTTGTCATGCACACATTCCTGTATATGTGCTTCGGTAGGTACCTCCGTGGGGACCATTCACTGGTCAAATTCTCGTGGGTGATTATCTCACATTGCACCAAAGCCTTGAATTTACTCATCTTCTGGCATGTGATAATAGGCTTGTCCATCCTGGGTATGGCATCCGATCCCATCCATGCTATTCAGTACTTGAAAGCTGTTCCCCTCCCCCATTTCAAGTTGTCAACGAACTGCCGTGAGTGGGGAAAGGACTCTGGATAAACCTCGATGACGCTCCACAAAAGTCGCTCAGCGTCATTGACGCAGCACATGCATGAGCTAAAAAAAACTGCCAGGGAAGGAAGCCCGAAGTAGTTTTGATGGCTGCCTGATCGTATCACCCGTTTTATTAGTACTGAAGGTTGTGAAGCAGGCAGGAGAATGGTTGACGTGGTAAGTTGCGCACGTCATGTCCCGTACCAATTTGTTTGCAAGTCTTGGTCTCATGCCCGCGTTGATGGGTTTGGGGCACCTCGCACCGGCGATAGGAGCTATTCATACTGCCACAGGCTCATACCAATTCCCAGGGAGAGTTCTTGGACTCATTGGTACTATCTCGGCTCTTGTTGACTGTAAGCATTCGCTCGACACAGTCGAGATTTCGTTCGTTAATTGTGTATAGCCATCGACAAGTACAAAGATACACCATTGTCAAGAAGACCTAGGAAGTGGGTTTGGAAGACATGGACGTATTCACTTTCGGCTATTTGTCTCGTCTGCGCCTTCATGTCGGGCTTGCAGACGGTGCTTTTGGTCCTTCGTGCCCTACCTCTAGGTCTTCTATGGAGTGCTCGATGCGTCCCATTGTTCTCGAAATCTGGAGGTGTACTTTTGATAAAGCCTAAAAACTTTGTATGTCTCTTTTGATTGCGAAATACACATCGAGTGGTCACTAAACAGCATGTAGCTCGGCGAAGCAAAATCGCTTGTTGTTGCAGTTTGCATGGCCAGTGTTTGCGCCCAGGCAAGCATGGCACATTATTGTCACAGAGAAGGCTTCCATTGTAGCGATGAAAGTGTCCGCTGGAAAAGCGTTCAGCTTGCCTGCTTGTATCAATTTCTACGAGAAACAGCCTGCGATGTAAGGGATATCGAAGAAGACACCAGAGAAGGTCTGCGCACCTTACCTGTAAAGCTCGGGAAGGAGAAGACCATTCTGCTCATGGGACTGGTGGGATTGCTTGTGGACTTGATCATCACTGAAAGTGTGCTGTTGATAGGAACAGGAGGTATTGTGGTGAGGTCCCCGCACGCCACTCATTCTTGTTTGCGGATTGGGTCAACAATTGCAGCATACTCTCTGATCTTGCAGTACCCGAGAGCAAATGTCTGGGCTTGGGGGATCATGTCGCTATTAGGGTTGACCCCTGTGATATTTGCACAGGCAGCTTTATCTCATTGATAAGGATCATGGAGCAACGAGACAGTCAACATACTGCGCAAAGTTGGTGATGTGGACTGGCCATGATGGTTCTCAAGACGGTGGTGGTAGACATTAGATTCCTAAGTATAGATGATTATCATTCTATTTCCAGACAATATTGCACTCTATTAATTCGCGACTTGATTGAGATAGCCCCGTCTTTGATTTACAAGTCCCCTTTCTCAACTTTCTCGGGCACAGATCAGGTGAACTTGTCGAAAAACTCCATCAAATCAGACCACATCTTTCCCGGTATAGAAATTGAAAACCATATGTTTCCCTCATAATCCTTCCCTACGACAACAAAGACACTAGAAATGACCGAGACCGTATTGTGAGACGGGTCAGAAGCTTGATAGTATATCGGGTGTCCAGGCTTGGGTGCAAGTCCTGCCGTGGCATCTTTCACCACTGCCGGACCAAAGTTCATCTTGTCCAAAAGGTGTCCCTTCGTCCAGTTGGACATGAACTGTGTTGCCATATCCTTGTCACCAAAGATGACTGGCATTTTACTGGCTTTGATGGACTCCGCGGACAAATATGCCGCTGCCTTCAGCTGTTCCTCTGTAGTCTGACTGGCTATTGCGTTCCGCACGGACAGTGCTAGCTGTCCAATAGACATTTCAAGTGCGTTGTTGGCGTGGCAAAAGAAGTAGATGTTCGTCGGCGAGTTTTGGACATATGCTGTATCTTGCCGGAACACTGACTTGACACGACCTCGAGGGTCGAGAGCCATGATAGTTGCCATTTCACGTGTTGATCCAGGACCTTGGTATTGAGCCAGTATCCGGCAAGCCACAGCTGTCAAGACATCCCCTTCGCTGATGAAATGCTTGGATACCGAAGGTGAAGCAGCATTATCCCCAGTGATGTGACTCCTCGCTTCTTCCATCAGCGCCGTCATGACGTGTTTGGGGAGGCACAAAGTTCTCGATTCTATATCAGGGCAGCGCCATGCTTCAAACAAGCTTCTCACTCCCCAGTATTTGATGCGCCATCCATTCAATATCCTGCTCTGCAATACGTGTCGTTCTTTCGGTGCTGGATTCACCATCCCGTCAAATGGGTCCTCGCGATATCCTACCATTGGAGGCACAGCTTCTGCCTTCCCGGCTAGGACAAGACTCCACGCTTCTATTATGCATGCCAATCCCACGAGATCGGTTGATATATGAGTGAGTGTAAGAGAGACAAGAGTGCCGTCTGTGAATGTCTGCACATGCAAGCAAAATTGCGGTGTACCAGAGTAGACATAATCGTCTAGATTCCGAGGAGAGTTGGGGCCCTGTCCAAGAGAGCAGAAATCCTTGGGTCCTGGATACGTGGTAATTCTGCCTGTTGGCTCCGGTATCTTAGAAGCCAGAGGATGTTGCGACATAGGGAAATCGTGATCTTCTCTGCTAAATTGGACCGCGGGACGCTCTTTCGTAGGTGGCCTTGGAACATGTATCTCCAAACCGCCATCATCCTGCGATAGTGATTAGCAATCATTGGACTCTGCTAGTAGGAGTGACGAGATCGGGATCCAGACTGATCATTCACGTACTCGATACCTGAATCTTCCACTCAGCTTTCTCCATCCCTCCATGTGAAAAAGCTGTGATAGAGCATCATTCAGCTTGGCAGGATCCAAGACTTCGGAGAATTTGAACGTCGCTGACAGAACATGTAGCAATTAGCTATGAATAATAAAGAGTCAGGAAATGAAGTGAGCGTATGTAAGTGAGACCCATGTGTGCCTAATCAAAATATAGTAATCGCCAAATACTTACCGACAAGAATTATCCCTCTCGTCGCGGCAGAATCATCAAACAGATGGACGGGAATAACTTCATCGGTTGGAACAATGGGCGGGAGTTGTCGCTGCTCCCTCTTGAAAAATGGTAGGCTATCAAACATGCTGAGAAGCTACCTACGAAGGCGAGCGTATAATTGAACAGCCGAACGAAGTGTCAGATAAGTGAAGACTGTGTGCAATCAGTGTGAAAGCCGTATCCGTAGGAATTTCTAGGCACTGTAAAAGCTACATGGCCTAGGTACAGCACAATAAGCGAGAGCGCTCCATCTTCCCCCCAGAACCCCGGATGTCATTAACCGGTAGTGCTTATCATTACGAAGTTAGTGGACTGCAGCACCCACAGATTTTACCCTTCCCACCCCTCCTCTTCCCGGCCCGCATCCTTGATTGTTCATTGCTTGGTGGCATTCTCACTGATCAGCGTCCATATGTCAGTCACAAGAGCCATTAGAGACCTGATATCCCTAGAGTTGTGCTTATGCGATCCAAATAAGAGAGGATGTTTCGGAGCACTCTTACTGAGTTCGACGACATTCACATGCCCAAAATCATGGGTACCTGGAGGCTGATAGACTGCTCTCGAATGGGTCTGTCAAGGCCGCTATGATCGATTTCAAACCCTGCAAAGCTGTTGCCTGGCGCTGCAAGTTCGTGGCGATGCTGTGAACCATGTCGTACTGCCATGTACTGTAGTATAACGTTCGCTAGGCCCTTGTCATGCCATAGCAGATGCTTGACATCCTCGAGGATCCAAGGGCCCTTTCTGAAGAAAATTTGATCAACTGAATTGCTCTAGCATTCTACTTCGCTCGTTTTCTCGTCATGGGAAGGTACGTCATCGCGGAACGTTCGTTTCCATGGATCTGTCCAGACTTATACTAACAACACACTGGAAAGTATGTCTGATGTCTCTGTTTTGAAGGCAAAGGAAGATGGGATTGCTTTCTGGACGAAGCATACCAAGCCTGTTCTCAGCTCGCTGCTCCAAGCAGTCGGAAGCTATACACCCGAGCAGCAGAGATCTCACCTCAAATTTCTTGAGGAATACATTATTCCGAGTATGGGTCGAGCACCTAAGAATGCACAAGAAACATCCCTCCTCACACCGAATGGTTCGCCCTTCGAGACCAGTCTCAACCATAGCGACAAGGGAAAGTCGTATGTGCGTTTTTGTTTTGAGCCGGTGTTTCCAGGATATGATGGCGTCACCAAGAGTCCCATACCGGCTATAGCAAAGAGAGTCGGCGCAGATTTGACTTGGTTCAATCAGTTCGCTGCTGAGTTCTACCCATCAGAAGCAGATGCAGCCAGCCTGGTGGAGAAAGTGCCGAAGACAACAATGCACATGCCCAAAGTCTTTCTTGCTTTTGATCTTGGTGAAGACAAGATCACAATGAAGGCGTACTTTTACCCCATCATCAAGTACATGACTTCAGGGATCAACTCCGACCGAGCTGGCTTCGACCTCATCCGCCGTCTTGAGCCACTTGGTCCCTCATTTGGACCTGCGCTGGATGCCATCGAGGACTACCAGAAGTTGTTGTATCAAGACCCACCAATAACAGCGGTCATTGGCATCGACTGCGTTGCTCCTGAAGCTGGGGCACGTATCAAGATATATATTGACCCCAGATCCAATTCATGGGAAACAGTGCAGAAACACGTCACCCTCGGCGGCAAGTTGACAGACAAGACGACACTTGATGGCCTGACGATCCTTCGTGACTCCTGGAATCTTCTTATTAACGAGCCCAAGGACATAAAGATCGATGAGAATTTCCAAAAGGAATTTCGAGGAACACAGCCTTGTAGCAGCGGCGCATGTTTCAGCTGGGAATTGAAGCCCGGTCAAGACCATCCCGACGTCAAGATCTATGTTCCGCTGTGCCAGTACTTCAAGAACGACAAAGCCATTGCAGAGGCCATGGAGAAAGTGTTTCGGAAACGAAAGTGGGCTTGGGGTGCCGAAGGAGCCTATAATCAGATCATATCCGACACATAGTAAGTCATATGCCCATGTTCGTTGCAATGGCGATATGCTGACGCCGTTGTAGCGGAAGCGACGTTATTGATGATGAGATTGAGACGAAGTTTGTGCACACTTTCGTCTCGTTCAACTACTCGAAAAAGAAAGGAGCATATATGACAACGTATTTGGCACCATTCATCAGGTTCCCGTGATATCGTCCGCAAGCTCAAATGCTCGGCAGAGTCGTGGAAGGCCTTGTTATGTTGGTAGTAAGTTGGAATGTTCCGGTGTTGTTGGAAAACCTCCCTTCATAAGCGAGCCTCTGATTAGACGTCGAAGACGTCACCAGTTTACTTCTGAACAACGTCCTGTCAACATGACCTGTTGGTCGAGACATAGATAAGAGATTGTCCCGTGTCTGTAGGCCCTTCAATTGGAAAGCGATAGGTAGTGGTTTTGAGCAGCACTGTTCGGCTCCTATTCGATTGCTTTGCTCCACTGTTTTTCTACCAGACTCATGATAATTTTGCTGCGAAACTAAGTAAGATATATACTCATCCGTTCCGGTAGATTCTGGAACTCGAGCCCAAGGGAATTTGAAGGGAGAGCCAATAATATTGAACTAAACCTAGGATGCTCTGGTTATCGTATTGTTTCATCCTTTGGAGGTGGTAGCATGCGGTACCAAAAGGAGTGCAACATCTTCCAATTTACGGGATGATAGTCTTCAACATGTCAGAGAAGGTTTGTTTGCTTGGAAGGAGATTCTGCGAAATGTGACGGAGTTTGATATTGTGCTCCAAGCGGTCTGAACGCCCCTGATCAGCAGCCAAAGCGCCTCTCTGCGGCCCGGAGCTCACCCCTGTAGGAGCTTGCGCAGGGGCAAGCCAATGCCCACAACGCTGTTTCAGCGCCTCGGCAAACGTCACACCCACATCTTCTCCAGATTCCCATATCAGAGTTCATCTCAACTCAATTGTCTCAACACAATATCGCGACAATTGACTTGTGCGCCTGCGTCTCTCTCAGTCTACAACATTTACGCCGGTACACAGAACGATTAAGGAATAATGGCAGAAATTCTGGGACCGTGGGTGCGATTGGAGGGCATATCGATATCACAATTGCCATTGGGAGGCAAAGGCGTCGCGCCCAGCAATAGAAATCCGACGGAGAAGTACAATGACGGATCTGCAGCTACTGGAACGCCGCCGACTCTACAGACCTTTGTTCAGAAGACGCTTGAGGAGTCAATACCGTTCATCGACGGCGTTGCACCAAAGTCTGGAGCACAATCAACCTGGAAGGTCAAGGGAACGCCGAAGAAATACACTGCATCTGAAGCGCCGGTACATCTCTCTGAACGGGTCGTGGCGGGGAAGGATTTGGATAAAATTGAAGGGATGAGCCAATTCAGTGCAGATCGCAAGGACGAGACCTGGTATTGCAGAAGGAGCTGCCACCGGAATGCGCAACAGCAAGGGACGGCCAGCTGGGAGGAGTTCGTGCATTGCTTCAAGGAGCATCACGCAGAATCGGAAGATGCATTTACACCAACTGTTATCGGCCAGAGACAAGCGATGACTTGGGATACAAGCGGGATTGAGGTCAATGTGCGTGGGGAACGTTGGACGAATATCAACGTTGTGGTAGGGGAGATGAAGCATAAAATAGATCCGAAACCTCTCAAGAACCGCTCTTTTCCTGTTATCCAGGTCACCGCTGCCCTCTCTGGAGCGTCTGAATTTCTCGTTATCTCAATACCCATCAACGATTTCGACAAATCACCATATGCGGAGTTCGCAAAAGACAAAAATTTGGTTCTGGCGGCGTACGCATCGGTTGAGCGCATCCGGATTTTGCCAAGTAATGGAGACGTCGAGTGGATCATGGCTACAGCTTCTAATGCTGGTGGAGTTTTGCCCCAATGGATGCAGAACATGGCTGTTCCAGCCGCGATTGCCAAAGATGTCGAGATGTTTCTTTCTTGGATTCCAAGCGAGAGGTCAGACGGTGGTGCCGAACCAGCCCCCATTTCGAAGTCAAATCCGAATGATAAAGGGCTCCCAGCGGCTCCATACAATGGCAACGAAGCTCCTTCTCCGATCTCGAAGACTGAAGATGGGGTTGCCGCAAATGGGAATTGAGTGTGCAGCCTCAGCTGCTCTTGTGCGCTAAAAGTCGACAAGACTGATCATGAACGTATGAATATGAAACGATAGTGTAACGAACAGGTTTATGAAATGGGAAATAATGTAGCGGCTTGCCACATCTGAAATTTAGGTGGCTACTTCTCATACAAAGAAGCCTGCCGTTTTGTCTCCGTGGACATATTCGTGAAATCAAGCTGACAGACGGGATCAAAGTGTCCAACTCGTCGAGTGAAGTATGGAAGAACTGTCTTTCAAATCTTGCTAACAATCAGGCCGCTTTCTATTGGCTTGCCAGTCTTTGCTTTCGAGCTGGCTACCTCGAATGAGGTTGGGGTAAGACTTTGAACACGTAGTGGATCCTGAATGATCTCACGACCAAGTATCTCCATCCTCTGCAAACCTGGACCCAATGGGGTGAAGGTGAGGTTGATGGGGTTGTGAATGGAACTAGAGGAGGTTGGATATTGGTTTGCACTGTATTAGCGTGGCCTTATTCACCAAAAATGATACAATTGACTCATCGAGATGATACGTAAGGCTAGGGAGGTACAGTGTTCACTGGTTTTTGGTAGCGAGAGCTTCGCACAGTCTGTATATAAATCAGCTACCCTATCTCTTACTTTTTGCAACAAGTCATCTACACAAGCTTTGCACAACACATCTCCAGCATCGACTCACCCTCCAAATCAAATGTCTGCACCCCATAGACTAAACAATATCGACTACACCTCGTTCAGCATCTCATCTTCATCTTCACATCTTGCTCTGCCAAGATGTCGGACAATATGCAGCCACTCGCAGGCGACAATGCAACAACTCGAAACCCCCCCAACGTTACGTCCAAGACACACATTGTCGCTGTGTGTGGAACCTCAGATATACGAGATGGAGCTAGTCCAACAAGAGATGGCTGGTTTGTCTCTGACATGTACCTGTGGAAGCATCTACTCAAGGGTATGGGGGCCTCCCAAGTTTGGCTGACATGCCTTGATCCCGAGAAGCTTGTCGACAAATACGAGAAATATTTTCCAAATGGTCCTTATGTCCAGGGGGACCCATATGACGACAACAGAGCGATTGTGCTCAGCCGCGATCAATTGTCCCAGGCATTTGAGAACCTCGAGCTCGTAGACGACACAGGAAAGACAGATCTGCGAGATCGACTCATCATCCGGCTGAGAGATGTCTGCCAAAAAGCTGCAGCAAAAAATGAACCGGTGATGCTCCTTGCTACGTGTCACGGGGACATTGAAGTCAGTGACGGAAGTTTTGTCATTGGGCTACCAGAACCAGTGAACATAAGAGAAACCTACCCAGCTGAAATGCTCCTCAGCTCCGAAATGCTCGGTAATGCCATCAAAGACATCCCAGGCCTACACTTATCGACTTACACCACTTCTTGCTTCTCTGAACACTGGGTCATTACACCAAATTGGAGACCCCTGTCACATATGGTTATGGGAGCTGCCCTTTTCAAGCCCGAAACAGAAGAAGAGTCACACTCGTGGCCGAGGTCAACAGCAGGACGATATGGTGGTGGAGTCTTCTCGACACATACCTTGGAAGAACTTTTGATAGAAGCCAAGGTTATCACCGCACCGGAGGAGCTAGGAACCATCGAAGGGAATCTTCCTGACGGGAGATCATTTGCGCAGTGGTCTGATACCATAAAAGCACATATGGCACGCCATCAGATCAGAGGCTTTTGGTATGGATCCACACCAGCTTTCACCGCTGAAGGCGGCCACGATAAATTCTGGAGTCGTAGCGGCTATCCTTTGGGCAACTACCTAGCAAACTGGGAAGCCCTACCTAAAATTTCCAAGTCAAAGCATGCAAGTCCAGATTTCAATCGTCAAAGACGGTTATCAGATATCACTGTGGCTGAAACTGAAGAATACGAAAAATTCATGGCGAGTTCCGATTCGTGGAGGAGCGATGCACACCAACCAGCAACGATGACTGCGTCCTGGAGTGGTGCTACCGGCCATCGACTCATTTCTAAAGTCAACGATCTCGCACGAATGTATCTGGCTTCAAATCCTGGGCTCGATACTCGATCAGAAAATAGATGGATCCATACTTCTTGCATTGAGGCTTTGGAAGGAAGACTAAAAGCATCGGAAGTGTTGAATCTGGAGAACGCGCTGTCCTACCGTCTATATAAGATGTTTGAGGCAGAGAATGTTGTGCGAGACCTTGGGATAAGTTCTCTGCCCCCAATCAGAGAGTTGAACTGGGAAGATTGGTCCTCGAAGCACCTTGAAGGAGGAAACAATGTTGATCTCAACGCATCATTTCAGGCTCATCTGAAAAAGGTCATGAAGTGGACATTATGCATCCCAGTTGAAGGCACGAATTGTGGCCGAACATACTTAAAGCCTGAGAGATACATAGCTGCAGAGTTATGCTTGGGACAAAAAGATTCAGACGAGGAGTATGAAAGGCTGGCCATGAAGCAGCGCTCAAGAGCCAGGCATGTTGCACAGAGAAGTTTGACGTCTTCAGATTTCATCCGACGCGAGTGTGACACTGCTCGTCGAACATGGAGGATCGAGAAGAAAGGGTCACCGAGAAAACAAAGAGCATCTGTACAAGGGGTTTTCCAGCAGCAATCTGGTCAAGCTGGCGAGGGATCGTCACGAGCAAAGAAAAGCGATCATGACCCATACTAAGTGAGATGTATGTGGAGATGTCGCCAACGTAACATAGCAGACTGCACAAAAAAACAATACCGGTCGACAACTTACTTGAAGATGAAGTAAAACCGTCGGCAGCATCGACGTCGTAGGTTCCAGCGCTGGTTCTAAATGTTGCTGGATAGGTGCAGCTGAGGTAGCATTATTGGGCAGAACACCTTTCTTCACAGCCCCGGGGACATTCCGATTCACAATATCGACAGCTTCCTCCCACCTCGTGCCTCTCTCTCCTTCAGAAACAGCCAAGAAGTTTTGATTTCCAGGAATTCTAGGATCCAGAGCCTCATCATGCAGTCGCGCAACATCTGCGACGTGGACGCTGGTGCTGGGAACTGCTCCCCATCCGCTGTCTCCACCGAGGACCTGAGCCATAGCAGCAGCTACAGTGCCGTCTGAGATCAGTTTTGGGTCTGTAATCATCTCGTTATCGCCGATGACGAATGAAGGCATGATATTGATGACGTCCCAACTTGGGTTCTGCTCATTGACGAAATCATTGGTAGCAAGTAGTGCCCGGACTTTGCTCGCAGCGTAAGCTTCGAAAGGATTACTATAGGGACCAGCAGGGAATGGGATCTTATATGTGTCGTCGAAGATCGTTTCGACTTCCTTGGAGATGAATTCTTCCCAGGGGATGATGGCCACTTCGGATGAAGTGATAACAATGCGCTGGATACCTGGTGTTTTGTACGCTGCTGTCAGGATGGATATGGTTCCTTTGAGAGCTGGAGCAACGAGATGGGTTTCGTATTGGTCGGGGGTAAAGCCCTCGCCTTTTATGACGGGAGATGCGCAGTGGATGATGAGTTTGACGCCCCGGACTGCTTCGTCGTAGGCGTTGTCAACGAGGATGTCGGGAACGATGGTGAAGGTCAAGCGGGAGCTGGGATTGATGGCTTGGATGGTTGGCATGGCAAGCACTGCGTCTGCTTTGGCTTGGGAGCGCACAGCTGCGCGGACTGAGTAGCCGGCTTGGAGGGCTGTGTGAATGGTTTTGACGCCAATTAGGCCTGTCCCGCCGGTGACGAGGACTAAGTCTCCTGACATTTTGATTTGTTGTTTGGAATTCTGGACTGAAAAGTATAGAATGAGGAATATCAAGGATACTTACACTCCTTGATGGATAATTAATTATCTTGAGCGAGTAAAGTTGATAATTGAAGTAGTTTAAGCTTCTGTAGATGTCTATCTTAGAGGTTCGATGGCATCTTTATATACAGCCCTTTCGATGACCAATACTGTCCGATATCTCAATAAGTCCGCAATGCTTTCCAATGTCCAACGTGACAAAGAGTGAACATGATGCAACAGATAGAGGAAAATTACCACTTTAGGACAATAGAGCCAATATCACAGCCATGAGATTATTGCTGAGAAGCACTGTGCTTTGGTAATTGGCTTCTGTGATGTTTGTGGATTACCAACCGTCAGATCGAGTGTGGTTAGTCATAAGATCAGATTTGGTGTGTATGTATGCAGCGGCTCCAATGTTTACTGATCTCTTCGCTTACCTATTTGTTTAATCCTTTGGCCATTCCTGTGCCGCTTTCGAGCACTACAATTATTTCGCTTCCTTATCATAGCACATGTATGCGGAACAGAACATAAACACTTATGAATCTGTTTCAGTATTGAAAGTCGAGAAGAAACGAGATGCCGTGAGAGCATAGTATGCCTGAGTTCTCCCTCGGCGAAGACTCAACCTAGCACCCCTTATGTTGATTTGTCGCCCACCAATCCAGCAGAACAAACTGGCTACATGTGAAGGGAGTTGGATGTTGGAACTCTCTCGAAGCTTATTTGATTTGACTCAATGAACAGTTATGCTTGTTCCAAACGCAAACAGTAGCTATCTGGACTTGACAAGATTACTTTGCCTTAGCATCTTATCGTCACGTTTCTTAAGTTTCAAGTTTGTCTTATCGAAGCCGGTCAGCAAAACCATTGAAGATGCACTGAGAGCACGTTCAAGTTTCGATCAATCTAAGGCTTCAAGCCTTGCTTAGAAAGCTATTGAGCATCGCGGACTGTTGTAAACCGGCCACAGACAAGTATCCCAGAAAATGGAGGTGCAAATACCTTGCCAGCTGAGTCGAGATGGCTGACTAGCCACTTCACCATGAAGGCAATCGAGTAAGTTTAGAAATGAGTAGAAATGATCTAAGATAGAGAAAACAAGCCATCTTGTGGCTTGGCACGAAAAGGTTCAGCTTCGTGAGGCGAGCGAAAGTAAACAGAGGGGTCGCATCTATGTGGAGCAGAAATTTGATTGGTGGAACACAAACTCCAGCAAGACCAGCAAAGCAAAACATGGGCATGTCCAGAAGCTTCGGAACATGCGGCATGGATTAGCTTTGATGGTGCTTTGGCATTCAGCAGGCCAGGCAAGTTCAAGGAATCATGCGGAGTCTGCTTCGAGCTCGAGACCTCTCCAGAAAGTAGCTCCAGCTCATGCTTGTCCTCCACCAAGCTTCCTCAATTACCTCATAACCCAAATATTAACTCGTCCTATTCATGCGAACCTGTGAAGCTTCAAAGAATCCCTCGGTCGTCGCCACATCGAGGGGTTGAATGTCTTGGTTCAGCATCTCCTTCGGGCCTAGCTGATGAGCGTACCGTGCCGAGTTGGTTTCAGGGTGCTGCAGGGAAGCCTAAATGCGGCCAATCTGCGGCACCCTTGCGCCATCTCTCACTGCTGACAAGTCGAGAACCAACCGAGAACCCCGCTACGAACAGGCTGCATGAGCTTCTGCTTCCTTCAGCTTCACTTCACTTCATCCTGCGTTGTTCCTTCTTCCTTTTCCCCTTATTTCCCAGCAATCGGGTTATACTCGAACAATTCCATCCCGTCGCACATCATACGATCTGATCAGTCTTGCTAGACTATCTTATCTTACCTCGAGAATCAGAACAAAGCCAGCCTGTCTCTCCCCACCACTCAGTACCCCGCCTTCCTCTCTCAGACCATTAAACAACACTCCACCACCGCACAACCACAAACCAACAACCGCCAACACCACACCCTCAATCACGATGGTCGACCGCCCAAAGAAACCCACTGCTCTCGCGACCACTCCAGGTCTGCCACCGCAAGCACAGGTCAATATCACGCATTCGCACTCGCGCGTTTCGGCCGTTCTGCCAACAGGCGAGAGCGTCGAGATCTTGCTCTACGGAGCAACAATTATCAGCTGGAAAGATGGCTCTGGCGAGGAGAGATTATGGCTGAGTGAAGCTGCGAAGTTAGATGGGAGTAAGGCCGTGAGAGGTGGTGTGCCGTTGGTATTTCCGGTACGTTCCTTCTTCTCAAGGGCGGTGTTGGTTTCTTGTGGGAGAATCAGGAGAGACTCTTTAGTCAAGCTCCTACGTTTCGAACGTGAGGATTCGAGGGACAAGCTCTACAAGATTGGCAGGAATACATTTCGAAGCATATAGTGCTCTTGCTCGAAGTGAAACTGACACCACATATAGGTCTTCGGAACAGCTCCCGACCATGCCGCAACCGCCTCCCTCCCTCAACACGGCTTCGCACGAACCTCACGATGGGAATTTCTCGGAAAGAGCACTTCTGAATCAGCTAGCTTGTCCTCGTCTTCCGCCGGCGACGACAGCGTAAAGCTCGATTTCGGACTCAGCGCCAGCAATCTCAGCGAGGAGAGCAAGAAGGCATGGCCGTATGCTTTCGGGTTGATCTACAGCGTCACGCTGAGTCGGGAGGGTTTAACAACCAGTCTGGTAGTCCGCAATGAGGGCGAGACGGCTTGGGATTTCCAGACTCTGATGCATACTTATTTCAGAGTCAAGGTATGTAAACCGATACCTTTGAGGTGTTCCGCAAGCTAATTCCGTTTTAGGACATCTCTACCGTCTCCGTAACAGGTCTCGAATCCTCTCCCTACAGCGACAAAGTGACACCCCGCGCCGAGCCCTACACATCCCCCTCGTCCGCCATCACTGTCTCCTCCAAGATCGATCGGGTGTACACCCCAGCGAAGGGTCCCTCATCCGCAGTCGTCGTCTCCGAGGCCGGCAAGAAGAAGTACAGTATCGTGCGGGACAATCTGAACGAGGTTGTGGTCTGGAACCCGTGGAAGGAAGACGCGGCGACTATTGGGGACTTTGCGCCGAAGGATGGGTATAAGGAGATGATTTGCGTGGAGGCAGGTGCGGTTAAGGGCTGGTTGACCTTGGAGCAGGGTGAGACGTGGGAGGGTGGGCAGGTTATTTTGGCTGCCAATTAAGTGTCGATGTAAGGATGGCTGTAAGAACCAGAGGAGAATCGATAGTCACGGTCAAAGTGGTAGGATGCAGCCTGGCGTGTTGTGGAGTCACTTGCGAGATCTGAGACGGAAATAAAGGGCTTTTGGTACAGCGAATGAGGCATGATGGGACGATGGGTTGGATTGGGCATGGGATATATGACAGATGAACAGTTCCCTGGATATGGGTTAGACATTTCAATATAAATGTAGAAGATTCCCCTTCGTCCTTTCAATCCCGCCTTGTAGTGCGGCAGGCCACTCAGCTCTCAAGGCTCCTATTCCCAGGAACCAGAGCACACAGCTACCCACGTATTGGCTCAGAAATGGCCTCGTACTATTCACAACCAGGTTTCTTTGCGTTCGCTAGCATGTTCTTGGAATGGATAAGTGCTAGCGAAAGAACCAAGTGGTATATTAAGTATTCTTGAGATCTACTTCTGCTTCTATCCTCGCTTGGATGTCACTGAAAACCAACGCCGATCCAAGACGAATCACTTGCCTGCTTCAATCCAGGTGTTATCGAACCATGGCAAGACCGCACAAGGTACCAACGTTCCATTCGTACACCCAAGCAGTTGATGGAGCAAGCAATGTGTCCGTAAAGTCCTTAACGCCAGATCTGCAATCCTGTCCCTGCTTATGGCGCTGTATGTTGCCTCGTCGTAACCCAGTCATTGGCATCATCCATGATGCGTAGTGGTTATTTGCAAGCATCCCATGCATAATTTGTCTGTCCCCTCAACGATATATCCATTCCCATGCCTCCCGGCATCACAACCCCAACATCCTCCTACACCCCTCCCTCACCCTCTTCTCATACTCCGGTCTCTGCTCCCTCCACATCTTCGCCGCCTCTACATTCGCAGGACTCTCGTCATTTGGCTCTGCTAGCATACTCATTACTGAGATGAGGATCTTCTCGACGCTTTGGATAGGCGACCATCGCTCGGAGGCGTGCTCGTAGTGGTTTGGGTCGTCTCCCGGTGGATGGAGGATGCTGATACAGACAAGGCCGCTGGGGTAGACTAGGTGTTGAAGGTTTAGTATACGACTTTACTATTTCCTAATCCAGCAAGTAAAAGGAACAGGGAGACATGGGAAAGCCAACTCACCATTTGGATGCCACACCTCCCCCAGAAACCGCATGCTCGGCGGCGCAAGCGGATAGTCTTTCGGGAACTTCAGCTCAGCAGGAAAGACTCCTCCCTCAAATGGTGTGCCCTCTGGACCTTGGATCAGTGCTTCCCAGTACAGCAAGTCGTCTTCTGAGACTGGGCCGGCTGTGATGCCTTCTGGTGGATTGTTGGTGAGGGCGCGGTATTCTTGGAGGAGTCTGCGCTGCGCTGTGGTTGACGCCATAGCTGATAGTTTAAAAACGAAGGATAGGACGGTGGTAGAAGAATCTTATGATATGTCGCGGTCAGTGACACTGGTACTGGCACTGGTATTTCAATGTTGTTTCTCGAAGACTGGACGATGTTGAGCGAGGCTCGGTCAGTCAGCTTTTGATGGGTCGACTCCAGTCTTGGCTCGGGCCGCACCTTCCCCCGCGTTTTCTTGGCGCGAGTTTGAAATGACCCCTCCTTCCGTTTTGGACTCAAGCTTGCCATTCCAGAAGTCCCAGATCAATAAACGACATTCACGACTGTCAAAGTCCACGACAGTTAGTTCACATTCGCCCTCCTTCGAAGCTATCAAACGAACCTACAACATAGGCATCGAGATCTGCGAAAAGCTTTGGAATATGGCATCAAGACCATCGCTCCGGATTGGCTTCGTACCCGAACACTTCTCTACGCCTCTACATTATGCGAAGAAATACTTTGGACTCAATGCGGAACTCATCCCTTTCCCGTCCGGTACGGGACACATGATTACATCGTTGAGAAGCGGAGAGATAGATGTCGGGATTGGACTCACGGAAGGATGGGTTGCGGGACTTGGAAAGGAGGACGTTGAGGGTGATGGAGGATATAGGATCGTAGGGACATATGTCGAGACACCACTATGTACGCCCGCTTCTACTATACATTCCATACCAGATGTGTGACGCCAATGCTAATAAAATACTCATAGGCTGGGCTATCTCGACAGGCGCAAAACGCGACATTAACTCTGTCGCAGACCTCAAAAACGGCAAAATAGGAGTTTCGCGCATAGGCAGTGGCTCGTACGTAATGGGCTTCGTGCTTGCCGACCAAAACAACTGGCTCTCCCCCTCCTCACCAAATCCCTTTGAAGTCATTCCTCTCCAGACCTTTGAGAAACTCCGAAACGGCGTGAATGACTCCACAGCCGACTTCTTCATGTGGGAACACTTCACTTCAAAACGATACTACGATAACGGCGAGATCAAACGTATCGGTGAGATCTATACTCCGTGGTCGAGTTGGAAGATCGTTGCGTCGACGAGCATCGAGAAGGGAGATTCGAGGTTGGAGGCGCTGTTTGAGAAGTTGGATCAGGGAGTTAAGCATTTTCAGGAAGACCAGGAAGAAAGTGTAAAGTACATTAGCACAGAGTTGGATTATAGTGAGGAGGATGCGAGGGAGTGGCTGACAACTGTGGAGTTTACGAAGAGGACGAAGGGTGTGGATCTGGGGGTGATTAAGAAGACGGTGGATATTCTGAAGAAGGCGGGTGTGCTGAATGAGAAGGGGATGACTGCTGAGACTATGGTCACTCATCACAGATGAGCAAATATGAGATGAGTTGAGGAAGTGTCTTGGCCGGGATAATTGACTCTCAAGCGTACCGTTTATGCTGATGAAGAGAATCTCGCTTATATCCATATTAATAACATCCTCAACTGAATAGGTATACCTTGTGAGTATTCGTCAATATTTGATCCATTATATAACAATAAGGATAGATAGAGGCGACAAAAGCCGTTACATCAATACTAAAGAGGAGAATTATGATGATACGATTAGTAGGAGCCACGGAGAATGTACTGTAGCAAAACAATCTGTTATAGAGTAACATAGAAGATTTCGATTAATCATCTGTGGCACTTTCTTCGTGACTCAAATCCAATTGGCCTGCTTGTCACGAAGGAAGAGATCATCAAAGGATCATTGTTGACTTAGCCGCCTACTATTTAGCGACCTTCCACTGCAAATCGGTGGACCTACCCCTGTAACGCGCTAACAAATCCCCGAGCTCCAGATCATTTTCGCGACGTTCAAGTCCGCTGGCTATTCGCAACCACTCCACATTCAACATACAACCACAGCAATCGCAACAATGGGCTGGTTCTGGGGTTCCTCCGCGTCAGATGGCGACGAAAAATCAAACGATCCGCTCCGCAACCTCGATCCCAGTCTCCGAGAGTTTCTGAAGAAAGAATCGCCTGTGAAATACGATGCATCAAACCCCCCAGCTCCAACACAAACACCAGCACCCGTCACAACAACACCACAACCCACCGAACGTCTCCTCTCCAAACCTCCAACCACCTCATCATCCTCTCCAGAAACCTCAAGCGAAGATACAAGCTCCGAACCCAAAGTCCCTCCACAAAGCCTCTACAAAGACGGCCGGTACGCACACCTATGGAAGACCTACCAATCGCAACACGACGTCGAATCCTCTAGTAAATCCGACCAGGAGAAGATAGACGACGTTTTGGAAGGTTATAAATATAGGAAAGCGGAGATTGGGCGGGCGGCGCTGGAGAATTGCGCGCTGGAGCAGTGGGAGGTCAATGATTGTTTTCGGAATGGTGGGTGGGCGAGTCGGTTGACGATGTGTAGGAAGGAGAATAGGGAGTTGGAGAGGTGTTATACTATGCAAGGGGTATGTTGAACCCCTCCGCTTTCTCTCTCTTCCTGGGAGATGCTTTGAATCTGGCTGTAGCCGTGGACTGGCTGGGCGTTGGATGTTGTGTTATGGTCGAAGAGGAGACTGACATGCCTCTACAGAAATTCCTCAAAGCATTAGGCTACCTCTCAACCTTCGACCGACCCCCAGAAGTAGACGAACAAATCCAAATGCACGCCGACACGCTCTACCACCGCATGCTCGACCAAGAAGCCGCTATCGAAGCGGCCAAAACCTCCGGGAAGCCCATCCCTGAGTTCCCGCCTCTCTTGTCCTCATCCACTCCCTCTACCTCCCCATCGACCACCAAAAAGAAATCGTCCACTCCACCCGGCGCCGCGCACGCCAACCTCGACGAGAACAAGCTCAAGCCTTCAGATCTACCTCCGAAAGTCCAAGCGGCGTTCAAGAAACGGCTGGATGGACTGAGTGATGAGGAGAGGGAGGTTGAGGAAAGGGCTATCAAGGCGGAGATTCAGGCTGGTGAGCAGGTTGCACAGAGCTTGGGGAATATCTATGAGAGGCAGGCGGAAGAGAAGAGATTGAGGAAGGAGCAGGGGAAGGAGACTATTGGGGATAGGGTATCATCGATTTTTGGATTCCGGTGACACAAAGTGGAGAGAAAGCGAGGGATGTATCGATATTGTAAGGAGATAGGAAGGTCGGTATTATATTGAGCATAAATAGGAGTGTACGAGGAGCACAAGGAAAGCTAGCGAGGGATATCTCAAAGATCTTGTATTGCCCAAGAGTATGTGCCTCGATACATGGCTATGTTGTATGTACAAGTAATTTTTGGGCATGTAGTTTGAGATGCATACATATGCATCCACTATGGTATGCTGAAATGCAAAGTCTCTTCTCCCAGTGCATTTTCCAGCCTCTGAAGTAGCTTCCATACTCAGTCATAAGCGAATGAACCCCTATTTCTCTCGCTTCGTATAAACAACATCTAGGTCAACAGGCCCAGCCCATCATGACGATCTCGCCTTAACCTTTTTGATATGACTCGAATGCAACGCTTCCACCGCAGGAATAATCAGACTCTCAATCTCCATTTCTGGCTCTCCCTCCGGTAAATCCCTCGGATCCAACGGTCGATCCACAACCTCTCCTCCACTCGCCGCGACACCAACCATATTCTCAACTCCCGAAATAGTCTTCTTCCTCCTGTGTCTCGGCACACGAATCCACTGATCTTTCTGCCCCGGTGCCACAAACACCACCTCCCACTTCCGCGTCGACAGCAAATTACCTATCACCAAGTGATGCTGATACCTATCAAGCGAATATTGCGCTTTATGCACCAGTATTTCCGGATCTGTCTCCAACTTGAACGAAACAATCATCCCCTCAGGTGCCCACCCATCAACCAGATTCTTCAGAAACTTAGGCACAGGGTCTAAGTCCACAACCAAACGTTTACTCCTCGGCACCTTCGGCGACGAATCGAAATTATCAAACGTCTCCTCCTCTTCCACGTCTTTAATAGCCTGTTCCTTCTGCACCTGTGCGTCCGTCGCATTCGTAGACTGTATCTTGTGCTCAACCATCCGTTCCGGCGGGACGAAAAAATCAGACACCGCCGCCGCGAGATACAGCAAACCATTCGGCCCAAGCGGACGCATCAATTGCGCAATAGCGCGCAGAACAAACAGGTAGTCATTGATCGTCGTAAACGGCAGCGTAAGCAGTAAATTCTTCTCCTTCGCAGAATTATACTTCCTCAACACACCCAGCATCTTCTCGCGATACTCCTCGTTGGCAACGACATTCCCGTCCGGTCCCTCATGTAGGAAGTCTAGGAAACAGTCTGTGGCGTGGCTGTAGTGCCGTGAGTACGGCAGCAGCGAGAATTGTCTGTGGAGGAAGATCACGGCGTAGCCGCTTTCCAGGAAGTACTCTGCGGAGGTGGCGCCCCGCGTGCCGGCGCTGAAGTTGTCGATGAAGCGGACTGTTTGACGCTCGAGGGGGACGGTTGTTCCGCCGGAGGTTACGAGGACGACGCGTCGGCCGGCGAGGGCGTGTATGTTTATGAAGGATTCGGCAAGGGATGTGTGTAATTCGAGGGCTTTTGGAGGAGGGTTCTCGCCGAAGTAGTCGCGTTCTGCTATGTCTGCTGTGGTTTCGCGCGCGAGATCTGGTCGTAGGGAATTGGAATTGAAGTTCGACATGCTGCTGTGCGAGGAGTGGGTGGAGGAGGAGCTGGAGAATACGGAGGAGGTCGGTGAGGGAGGTCGTGAGGAGGGGAGGTTGAAGGAGAGGGTGAATGTTGAGCTGGAATGCGATTGCGATGTTGAAGGTGAGGGCGGAGTTGAAGTTGCAGTTGAAAGTGAAGGCGGGGTTGTTGAAGTGGGGTGATGCTGTGCTCGCATCAGGCCAGGGGCTTCGCAGGCCGTGCCTGGGCATGCGACAGGGCTCTTGTAAGGACTCGTGTATGGCATTGTGACTCAGAATCAAAACAACAGTTGTTACTTGTTTCTGACAGAATTACAACTTACGAGGTTTCGGGACTTTGGAACGGGAGGAGTCATATCTTGTGGTTTATGTGATCACCTCGGTGCATTCAGTCGGGCATCTCCTCCCTCGGGCAACGGGGTCGGTGACTTTCGTGATGACCTCGGGCGATCGGTAATATGACAAGACTGGGCTTCAAACCTTCGCGCCTGAATGTCATTCATATTCTGTATGACTCGGCGCATGGTTTGTGTGGATGAGTGGTCAGCAGGGCGGCATCAATCTGTTGACGCTGCAGCTCGCTCTATCGCTTTCGTGGTGATGATCGGAGTAAGAAGTGCTGTTGAAAGAGGGGATATTCAGAGCTTAGCGATAGCGATGAACCTTGAGACTGGAGAAAAGGGAGCTTAAGCGAGCTGGATGTTTTGATAGTGTTCTTCGCCCTGTCAAGGGAGTGGTATATACGTCAATTGGACGTCCGATAGACGAAAGACTGGTTCAGATGTGATCCATTCGTGTTGACATGATCGTATTTTTTGTCAACACCAACCTCAGGTAAGCAGTAAATTATAGCAATATGAAAACTCTAAATCATCTCCGCCATCTCTCTAACAAATGTTCATCCCCAAGAATAGAAGTTCTGCTTTACGCAATGTGATCGCCTGAAGCAACAAGACCCTCACGTCTAGCCTGCTTAATGGCCTTGCGCTTCGCCGTTCCAACGCCAGCAACGCCCTGCTCCTGGTTCTTGCCCAACCAAGGCTTCTTGCTGTCACCCAAAATACTTCCAGCCAAGAAATAAGTAACGAGACCCAAAATGATAAGGACGAAAGCGATCGGGTAGAGGTAATGAATAGCGTAGTGGAAAACCTTGATACCAATGATGACACCCCAGAAGTTACCAGTAAGAAGTGAAATGTCGAAGAATGCCGCAGATGCCATTCGCAGAATGATCGGGGCGAGAGAATAGAATAGTGCAAGAATGAGAGTATAGCCGACGAGATAGCCTCCGACTTGGCCGTCCCAGGTCGCAGAAGCGAATTGGCCTCGGTCGAAAATGGCGGCGGTGATACCGTTGATTATGATGCCGAAGAGACCAAGCATGCCGAGGACTTCGTACATAGGACGCTTGGAAACGAACCATTCTTCGTAGACGTTGGAGATGCCGTAGAAGGTAGCGCCTGCGAGTCCGAAAAGATCGCCCTTGAGCATGGTTGGAGGGCTCCCGCCATTTGCGCCAGTGATATGGTCAGATGCGAGGAGCAAGCCCATTCCACCGCAGCAGACGAGGATGCCGATTATCTGAGCCCACTTGTAGCGCACGCGGAGAATGAAGAACGAGATCAGAACGACGCAGACGATGGACCAGAAGTTGAGAAGTTGAGCCTGTACTCGTTAGCTGTTGATGTTCACAGCAACATCAATCGAGGATTCTTACCGATAGAAGGTTGGTGTATCGATATGCCAACACAGTAAAGTAATTTCCCTCCACATCCAAGAAACTCAGAATAACATATCGCCACCCATCGACCCACAGGAGCTTGAAGTACTTCTTAGGTCCATATTTGTAGATCGTGTATGTGGTGTAGATGAGCGTGAGCAAGATGTAGTTGAAAAGTGTTTGGAAGGCGGGAATGGAAGTGCCCTTCATCACGAGCAAGGTCGAGAAGGTATTGGTGCCAGTAATGCAAAGGGCAAGGACTTGACTGTATGCAGTGTCAGTCAAAGCCAAAGGTAAAGTTGAGATTTATGAACATACCCGATGAGCAAAACGATCCAGAAGTCTCTGGTGAGCAAGTACGAATACCAAGCCTTCTTCTTCCCCTCCAGCGACTCAAGCGCATGTTCCAAAACCTCTGGATTCACATCGTTGTCGTCAACTCTCCTCTCTCCACTCATCTGCAAGCTGCTGACAGGCTGGGCATTGGTCTCCAGTCCATCGCTAGACTTGCGATAGGTTTCTCCCATAGGCCCTCTCTCGTTCGTCTCGACGAAAGCCGATTTGGATGCCATTGCGCCGGAGCTGCTATTCTCTCCTCCCAAATTAGAATTAGAAATTCTCTGAGCAGAATGTGGACGCTCGTCGTCCGAAGTATATACAAGAAGTGGTTGAAACTCGTCCGAAGCCGTGTTGTCTGCGTGCGTAGGTATTGTAGATAGGTCGTAACCAAAAAAGAGTCGAAAAATTGTAGTGTAGTGTCGAGCTTATCGCGGGCCAAACGTCACGGTGAAGTCTTTCTCCCCAAAGACAGTAAGCGCAAAGACTTCAAGTCGCTTACTGGTAGATTTATGATTCTCTGCTGCACATTGACGATTCGTCAATGTTTGTGTGACAAGAGATTGAGGGATGGGTTATGTAGGGAAAAGAGGAAGGGAAGAAGAAGAAGATCGTAGTGGTGGGGTGGGATTTTGCTTTTTCTGCCACTACCCTAGTTCCTCGGTGTAGCTCCCAGTTAGCTGCTTTATAGCGGGGCAACCCGCATGCCCAGAGCTAGGCCTCGCCGGTAAGACCCTGGGATTGGATGAACGCTCCCCGCCGGACGGGTTACAGTGGAACAGACCGGGGCCTGGCCTTTCAAGGATGATCATCTGCACTCGGAGAAGACAAAAGGAAAGTCAAAACTTTAAACAATCGCGAAGATCGCTTGTGAAAAATACCATTCGCTATGAAATCGAATCAGCTCTTGAGCCTTTTTTTGTTACTGCATCTTCTTTACTTCAAATACATGTCAACTCGATGGCCCAAATAATCTTGAGATGGGCTATCTCTCGAACCGAGGTTTGTTGTCCATCAAGAACTGTTGCAGCAGAGACTGAGCTGCAAATTTTGGTTGACCTGCAAGTATTCAGCCATGGCGGATCTATCTGGCCTTTCGAAGCCCATACAAAGGTTTTTCTGGCCTCCGTGTCCATAGTGTAACCGGCAACAGAGAAACTGACCGTTCCCACGCCAAGATCGGCTATCAGCCTCGAATCAAAACAAAATCCTGCGATACGGCTACCCATAGGCTGAACAAGGGGAGCGCCCAGCTCTTCTTCGTATCATAGCTTCAAAATGGTTCGATCTCGTGATGAAAAGTAGCACTTCATCTCTGAACTGCTTTCAGCTGTACCCACAAGTCCGGCTTCGTCATGCTATGAAACACCTTCATAGTCTTCATCTTCCCATCCAAGCCCCAAACCTCATTCTTCTCCTTGAAGTCACCGATATCAAGCTCCAAATCAAAATTCCATAGTATGTGGGCAGTTATGAGTCTCATCTCCA
Organism: Cadophora malorum; assembly: GCA_017365405.1. NCBI lineage: Eukaryota > Fungi > Ascomycota > Leotiomycetes > Helotiales > Ploettnerulaceae > Cadophora > Cadophora malorum. The sequence continues at coordinate 51,820 of JAFJYH010000151.1, read as the reverse complement.
TATAAGCCAGGTTTCTCCCAATACACACTCTAGGTCCCGTTCCAAACGGCAGAGAAGCATCCAAGTGGTCGTTTTTGAACCTCGGATCTTCGCCTAGCCATCGCTCGGGATGAAATGAATCTGGTAAGTAGAAATTTAGGGACGAGCGTGTGGATGCCCAGGGTGAGACTGCGACGGTCTTGCCACCTGGTATTAAGATGCCATCGATTGTGGCGCCTCCGGTGGGGACGATACGTTGTTGACTCGCTGCCGACTATGAAAGTGTAAGTGCTGTGCGTTGCTCGGTGACTCAAGACAATAAGCTTACGGGTGGAAATAATCTCAGCGCCTCATAAATAGTCGCTTCCAGGTACCTCAACTTCCTCACATTCTCCCACTTGATATCCTCACCTCCCTTGAATGCCCCTCTAACCTCCCCAACAACCCTCTCATAGACCTGCGGATGCGTACAAACAAAATACGTCCATCCCGTCAGCGTAGTAGCCGTCGTATCAGTCCCGGCACTAATGAAGAGCGCCATATTCAGCTCGATCTCCGTCTCCGTCAAGGCCTTCTTCGAATCACTGTTCTTCAGAATCTGAGAGATGAAATCTGGATGATCACGCGCTCCATCTTTCAGACGCTTTATTGTCTTGTCGCGGGAATTACAGAGGTGGATGTTTCGCCATTCGGCTGCTTTGGGAGGGACGAGGAGCTTCATCATGATGGATTCGAGAAGGGTGCCGACGCCGCTGAGGCGTCGGATGCCTTGGATCCAGGTTGCGGCGATGAAGACGTTGATGACAGAAGTTGACCATTCTGTTGATGATGCTTGGTCGAGACAGCCAAAGGGTTCGGAGAAGCAGAGGTCACCCATGATGTCGAAGGCGAGATAAGTATCTGTGATTAAACCTGTCAATGTGTCTGAGTAATACACGGAACGAGTACGCACACCAGCTCGAACAGTCAACAGCCTTCTTCTCAGCAGCCATCGTCTTTAAAACTCCAATCAACTTCTCTACGTGGACTTGTAAGATATCCTGTTCCTGTAACAGTGCCGTGTTCGTAAAGAGATGACCCAGCGCTCTTCTCTGCCGCGAATGTTCCGCATCAAGAGCAAGACTGACGCCGGTCTGCCCATTGACACCACCCACAGCACCGAGGAAAATCGGGCTCTTCTCCATGAGAAGCCTACCTTTCTACAGAACATGTCAACACCAAGTCGAAATATTTGAAGACAACAAGAAAGATCTCGCAGCGCGGTGGTTTCCCGCATTGAGACACTTACCCGAAACCCATAGATTTCCTCTCTCGCAGTCACACTCACAAAACTCAACTCGTCTGGCGAGACTCGCACCACGGGACCATACTTCTCGTGCAAGGAACGATAATAAGTATGCTGGTTTCCAGATACAAGAGCTACTGTTGCTGGTAGTTCAGAGATGCTGTTACTCAGCGGTCCGGGAATGGATCGGAAGGGGTGGAAGAAGCGGCGAGTGATGGCTTGGATGATAAGATGAGTGAATAGCTATGATAAGGGCTGTGAGTTGGGGGTTTGGATGATCGACGTAAAGGGAGGTGGTGACTTACGATGAGGATAAGGGTTGTGGCGATTGACGAAGGGGAGAGTTGGGAGAGCAGACTCATTGCGAAATCAGGAAAGTTTAATTGGTAGATGAGTGGTACAATGAATTGTTGATCAGAATAATCTGTGTTCGGATGTAATTGAAGCTTGTTCCAAGCCAGAGAGGTTATAGGTGGTGTTAGCAGAAAGCTGAGGCAATGACCCCCTGCAAATATCAGCTTTTCTAAAAGTGGTCATGAGCGCATTACGAGCACTTTTCTCCATCTAGGTCTAAGCATGGCTAGGAAACAGATTGCAAAAATTGGCTTAAGAGCTGTTTTTGACAGCGTGTAGTGAAGGAAAGGACGGTATTTACCCCACGGCGAGAGGCTTCTAGCCGAAAGCTTGGCATGCATTGCATCAATAATGTGCTCAAAACGGCTCACCGGTCTCATCAACGAAAATGTCTAAGAGCATGCTTTTTAGTCATCTCATTGTTTTATTACGGCTTTTCGATGAGATGAACTTAGTCCGTCAACCTCACCTCGTTAGATCCCTTATATTCTGGTCTGTAGCACGATCGTGGCACATTGGACAAAAATAGAAGCATGTCGCTTTTCATCGCATGGACTCATGACAATCTTAAAGTCCTCGAAACAATCAAACTTGAAATTCGACAGCAAAGGTATCTAGTTTTTCATGAAATGCTACCAAAGGACCGGAACAAGAATTCGAAACCGTCGCTCTCAACCTCTTGTTGCCGTCTCGCTTCACGATGCTTTCATGACTTCAGATGACAAGAGATGACCTTGGACAAACAAATAATACCCACATCAGAAAAATGGTGTAACATCAATGACCCATGCTTCGATCAACAGAATGTGTGTTTTACCTCGAATGGACCGACACTTGCCATTTCGAATAGGCAAAAATGCTTACCTTACAATGTTCGCCATCCATAGACAGCCGTCTTCTGAACACTCTTTCTCAATCTCCACCCTCTCAACTCCTCAGCAGCATCAGGAAGCTGTCCCGCAGTAATAACCCAATCCTCGTCATTGCGACCAATCTCAATCCGATCACAGAATTTGATCTGCACCTTTGCTGTATGACCATGATTCCTCGGACGAGAGTCATTCTCGATCTCACGAACGATGACCAGCTCTCTCAAGCTCTTCATAGCTTTCAGCGCCTTCCGTAGACCTGCCGTCGTTGAGTTGGGATCGATGACTAAATCAGGATCCTGGCCGCCGAGGTACGCTTCATCGATTGCGACATACTTCAGGCTAGAAAGTTCGTCCTGTTTCAAGACGCCGAAGAGACGGTGGAGGCAATCTTCTAAAGCAATATCAAGGTATAGTGTGTCAACGTTGTGGTTGAACAGGATTCGTTCGGGCTGGAGGAAGGAGCCGAAGCAAGTCGAGTAGCACCTTTTGACTTTAACCCGTGATTCCTTGCAGACGTGGAAGGCAACTGGAAGCTCTGCCTGCGAGTAGAAGCGATCGGTACAGTTTTCCGATGCGAGGATCTCTACGACGCGAGGGACGAATGTGGCCCGCTAGATCAAGCGTCTGAACGCTATGGGGAGAGTGCTGAATTGTGGGAAGTAATCATGCCTGGCGAGCGAGACGATGGGGGCGGTTGAATCCATGATTTACGGTACTTGTAAATGGCTCAGTATGGTTAGAGAAAATAGTTCGAGGGAGGATGAAACGCAAGTTTATATATTGGAGATTCACTCTCCTGCCTACAAGAATCTGGACAGCGCTTCGTCAGCCAATGGGTGCCGACCACTCACCTGTGCAGCATAACCGCTGGTATTCATGAACATCTATTTTCAACGCGGTTTCTCTCCAAACAGATGGAGAAGATTGTTCTTGACATTTTTCGTTTCCCTGACACTGATTCGCCAGACTACGAGAAAAACGCGGCGGCGCTGTGAACTTGGTTTTACGAGGGTCGGATATCAGGGAATCGATGAGGGCGCCTTGAGCTGCTGTAAGCGAGGACAAAGTGATGTGCTCATTCAAAAATCAACATTCGACCGAGGTTGTGGAGTGCCCGTCGAACGTGACTTTTGGTCGATAAATTCTACCAACAGCGTAGCCGTTTGGCTCATGCAGTACTGTGGACGGACTGCGTCAGGGTTTTCAATATTAAGGGTTGCGATTTAGAGCAAGTGAGATTTGACATCAACATCGTATTCCTCGTCTTGAAATCCTGTACTTTCATCAATCATCTTTCACAAATCTCCACCCCTCGCCTGTTTTACTCAACCGAACCTGCATCCTCCTCGCCTCTTTCTTCATCTCATCCATCCCAAATCGTTCTTCCCTTGTCCCGCGTGCGCCATCGTCCGTCTCTAACCCAGAAAATACGAGCGGCAGCGCGAAAGACTTGAAATCATGGCTGCCACTGGCCAATGCATACTTTGAGCTCGTCTTTACCACTGTGGCTACGAAGAAAAGCATCGTAAACAAGAATAGCGCAACTGGAAACGTGAACCATTCCCATCTCACATGCACGCAAGTTTCTGATAGCAGAACGTCTCCGACAATTCCTTCCTGTGCACTGGGATTGGAGGATATTAAGCCACCGTTCTGCCTGATGAAGTTCGTCATAGCAATGGAGACATTTCGGAAGTTGGAGTCGAGAGTGGTAGTGCTGACATTGCCGGAATGGAAGAGCGCCGCTGAGATATCATCGGAACCTGAGTCGTATTCAGGTGCTGTGCCAGCATAGCCATCGAAATGAGATGCGAGGTAAAATCCAACGCTATTGATCGAGCCTGACATGGTCTGGTAGACGCAGGTGGCGTTGATAGTTGGTACATCAGATTCCGAGACGTTTTGAAACCCCATCTCAGTCAGCTGGGCTGCGTCTGCACCCACAGGGTAGATCGTGGAGTAGCCAAGCCATTTCGTTGTATCATTCCATGTGTACCCGGCATCTTCTAGCATCTTCTTCTCTTTCTTGTTTATGCAGGACATATCAATTGTGGATAGATAAAAGCTAGATATACCCGTTTCTGGATCGGTGGAGTTCCAGTCTGGAAATTCAGAAGCCACTTCTTTTTCTGTCAGGTTGCCGTCTTGAATGCTGGCGTTGTAAGTCTTGATACACATTTCCAAGGAGCACTGCGCAGCGCCGTATCCTCGGCAGCCCCATTCCAGACCAGGGCCGCAGTCATAGTTCGTGCGACTGATGTTGCCGCCACCAACGAAGTACGGTCCATTGCTGTCGCCCAGGATTGCTTCGAACTTGCCTTCCGATGGACCAATCGCAAATTGATGAGCTATCATCTGTGTACCGAATATTCCAGATGGCAGTGTGAAGTTCAGAGGACCCTCAATGGTAGTTGTAGAGTTGTCGGACCATATCTTCGTTTCGTTCGATTGTGATATTGTCACGTTTGAGGAGATATCTATACAGCTGCCACAGTACGCAATGCTGCGGTACTGTGGAAAAGTGCAATTCCCAGTACTGCAGGTAAAGGGCGTTTGAATAGTGGACGGACTAAAGATGCCGACATTAACAGCAGATTGCATGCCGAGATCGACTGAGTTCAGATTGGCACCAATATGGATACCCCTATTGTTGAAGGAATTGGTGCGGGGAATAAATGCCTGGGAGAGGGTGGATACCTGCTCGCACGAGGTATACTTGACAATCTGCTGTGCGAATGGATCAATGGCAATTGCAATCACAGTGATGAGAGCTCCCAGTGTCACAAGCAGGTTCCTACAAGGTAATCAGTGATGAACTTCCGATAATCGAGAAATTCATACCTTCCACGCAGCGAGAATATGAGTTTCGCTGCACCCCATGCACCCCTAGACGCCTCATCGAATCTCTCGAGATCCTGAAGTGGCCGTGTCCTGGAAAACCAAGTCCACTTCAATTGTCCGAGACCTGGAATACGTCAGATTGAATCTGAAGTACAGTCTATAGGAATAAATACCTGAACATAGAATGACAAACATGGCTGTCTTCAGCATGATGACATATAGAGATATCAACGAGTTCAGAGATATCTCATATGGCAACTGAGGTAGTGGTCGATTCTGAAATGGTGCCAGAGTCGCCGCAATAGCGCCCAAGGACACAAGTCCAAAGATGCAACAGAAACTTTCCACTTTCCAGTCCTTGACAGCTCCCAGAAGCCTAGATTGCGACTGCTGCTCCACTCGGAATGATTGTGACTTCGTAGATCCCTCATTGCCAGACACAGAATAATACTCGGTCTCTCTGATCAAAGGATCTGTGCTTGAATGGAGATAATGTTTTCGAGAATTGTCTCCAATGTCCTGTGAGGAAGTGAGAGGTTGATTTGAAAGTTGCGGAGGAATATTGGAAAGTTGAAATGCCTCGTTGCTCGACGCAACAGGTTTTCTTGGGATACCTCCAGGACGTGGTGACTTCTCCATCATGCTTGACGCGAAGTCTGCAGTCGAATTGGAAGACTTCGACATCTAAACATTGAAGACAATGGAGATCCAAAGCCTTTAGAGGCTGTGCTTGGTAGGACTGTAACAGCTTCTCGCTTGAGCTAGCACGACAGGGTGCCACAGTGAGATTTTAGTTGTTGATCGACAAGGTTTGTCCCCATCATCGCTGATTGAAGGCGGTAAAGGTGTCGAAGGATTAGGTTGCATTTCACAGACCGTGGGTGCGGCTGAAGCTTATGCATCTCCAGATCAAAAGCAGGAATGATGTCGCGGAAAACTGCGCCGCAGGATGGCACGGCGTGTGAGTCGCAAATAGCCTCCAATGACAGCGCTTTCATGGTCCCATGGTCCGGGCCGAGGCACCTAAGCACTCGCTAAGTGTGCCAAAGGATTCAAGCCATAAAGCCTGGAAGCTTATTTTCCCCAGCTTAAGACTCCAGCATTTCTCCTTACAGCTCTTTATATTCAACAGTCAGTCTCTCGCGACGGCATTTATTTACTTCAGACGTTATCAGGCATCAGTTCTTCATCCTGTCTCTCCTGGCACAAACTTAATTACGGGTAAATTTGAGGGAATGACCCAGACAGTTGATACGGAAGAACATCAAATGCACCAGAAAGCCCCGTGAGATTCACAACAAGGCATCAATCACCAGCCTACATCCTTTCCAAGAATTCCCATCACAATTCACCATGGTCTCTCACTTCATCTTCACCGCAGCCACTATCTTCGCAATCGCAGCATCAGGCACGATACTCGATGCTCAGATTCTCCCTCGCCAGGACACAGATTCCATCGACAGCGCAACCGCTTCTTCAGTGACCAAAAAGTCCACACGTACAGTTTCATCGTCGTCGAAGACGAAGTCAAAGTCAACATATCCAACAGTGGTTGCTACGAGTATGACTTCGTGGACAGTGGAACCTTACACGTTTACATCGACTTTCCCTAGCTCTACTGCAGCACCAGCGGGAACATCAGCGACGGCAACCCCTACGAGCGGAGGGTCGAGGGCAAACTTTGATGGCATGGTGCTGGGCTGTGCAGTTGTAGGAGGTCTAGTTTTGGTCGCATGAAGAATCTGTTGCACTTTCTTTCCCTCTTCTCAAATGTTAAGACGGCAATGGTTCCTGAAAGAGATATACATCACCGTCCACGAGACGATGAAATTGGAAATTCGAGAAGCTCCCCGCCGTGTCTGGCAATGGGTGAGGTGTCATTTCGAAGACAAGTGATGTCGTTCGGAAACCACCCAGTTGTTTCAGATCTTATCAATACAGACATCGGTCGGTTCTTGCTTGAAAGATACTAGGATGGGGATTTGGCATCGCCAATGTACGAATTGATGTGAAAGCTCTCTTCTAAGAAGTGCTCTTCTTAATTCTATCGGCACCTGGATATAAGTTGGAGCACACAACTCGACAAGTAGGTGTGGTGGGAAATTTTGTTAAGGCTGGCAACCGAGAGTTGACGACGGGACGTGAAACTAGGCATTAACGGGTAAAGAGATCCAGGATAGGCTTGGGAGGAGTTTTGGATCATGTGTTAATGAGAGGAATACTCAGGTGGCCAATGAACGTGTCAGGCGTAGTCAGACAACAATTCTTTACTATCCCTACCCTGATGATAGATGATTATCACACGTTCGTGAACAGTAAGACGTCCTCTCTGTTACTCAACGCTCTGACCATATGCCACTGCTAAGAGAGAAATAACATGGTTTATCTTAATTACACGTGAACGCATGATTGTTTTTGGGCTTGTATTTCTTGGAATGGAAATTCGACTAACTGGACGCCGAGAATCATGGAAGGAAGAAATAAGTCACTGAATAAAGTGACAATAAATGGAATATGATAACACCAATGTCGCGGCACGGAGGATGAGACTTGCGAGATGGTTTGTGATTTTTTGTTCATTGCGTTCCGTGTATTCTAGTTTACAAAACTCCGCAATATAGATACATTTTGGTAAGGACGGAAAGGGTACATGAAAGATGTGTTGCTAAAACAACGGTACAAGTACGACAGTCCAAAACATCTGTCAAATCAAGTAAGAATTCTCATGAGCCATTTACACTGGCTCGCTGCAAAGGATACCCTGCTCCAACTAGAAGATGCGTTAGTGGTCTTGGTCGGCAAGAGCGGAATGCTAGGGAGCTTACGATTGGGAGGATGCAGCACATGTCAATCTTGCCGATGTCAGCGCAGATGGCGTTGAAGTCGGTGACGTTGGTTGGGGATGCAGGTGCTAAAAGAATTGTCAGAGTTATGCTCGGAGGGGAAGCTGATTGCTAGCCAGTGTCATGGTGGGAACTTACGGGTAATGCAATCAAGGTCCGCAACACCAAGAACATCGACGTCGCAGCATAGCGGGGAGCCGGAAGAGCAGACTGGCAATTGGCGCTCAGCGAGGAAAGCTGGGTGAGCAATGACGCTGGCGACGAGGCCGCTGAGGGCAAAGATGGTGCTGAATGAAGTTCTCATGTTGGCGGTTGAAGGACTTGAAAGTGTTTGAAGTTTGGATGATTGTGTTGGTTGTATGTGAAGGGTATTTGTTTGATTGTTGATGAAGATGAAGATGAGGTGATTTCTGGAGGGAATTCGTGCTCACTTTATACAATTCCATCCCTCTCCTGTTGATTTTGACCTCGCTTCTCCGGAGAAGATCGTCATCAGCTATACCAGCATGATGATGTTGATCGAGTTCATCTGGACGAATCTGTCAAGGGGAGGTGAACCTGCTTGCTTGACAGTCGTCATTATGGTAGGGGTTCCACGGGGCATAAGAATCATTTTTTGGCGAAATTCAGTGTAGATCCAAGATAGAGGCTTCTTCATGCGTCGTTTCTGAGCAACGCTCGGCTGCTTGCCGTGATATGAGCTCGTCTCCTTCAAATCAGACGGTTCCTGGCATGATCGATCGTCACTGACGTTGCCACTCAAATGCAGGGCTCAGCTATTCTAGGATGGAGAACAAACAACGGGACGAGATCGACATTATCCAAAGTATCGCTTAAATGCCCCTTGATTTGGGGACCATGAGATGATGGAAAGCCACACACAAGGATCGGACGAAACGCCTCAACGGTCTTTACCGGGACCATAGAAGGCTATCATATTCGATGGGCCCCTGGTTTCTGATACGCTGGTATCTCTAGCAGCCTTGGTCTTCTCCATCATGACCTATCCTTGACATATGCGACGTAGTATATCAAGCGTTCGCTTAAGGAGCTGTTCCTGAGTAGGTGTCTCAAACAACCTGCTTGTTGCCGCAGTGAGACTCCCGCCATCCAGCCTTACACATATAAATCTCCGACAGGCGAAAGTATATTTGATAGAGCAAGATTCCTCTACTATACAAACATAAAGTTGAAAAGCAACTTCTCAGTGAGTCCAATGACTCGCAGATGCTCCAACCGGACTGCTGATCTTTCAGCTATGGAAGGTGGAATTTCCAAGAAAACATGTGCCCTAAAGTAGGGCCCAAAGTCTTCAGAGCGCGCCACACACGCAGATGTCAGGCTGTAGCAAATGGAATGTAGGACTTCAAACAAGGCTGGTATGCAGGACTATTAGAGGACCAATCATGCATGACTTGATCATCTCGAAATCCACAAACTATTCCATGTGGCGACCGTTTCCCGTGGCAGTGACCATCCGGCTCGGTTCGAGAATACTTCCACGTTGCAGAGCAGCGGCTCGAGAATGTTGGACGTTGAAAAGACCCTTGCAGTTGAGCCGTCTTTTAAGCGGGGTAGCAAGTCGGAGGACCAGGTTCGAGGGTTGTTGACACGCATGCCAGGATCAAGAAGAGCGCCGATCCTGCTTTTGAGCATGGGCGCTGGCTCATCTCAACCAAACTGGGCGACAGCCCCTTGAAATATTTGCTTCTGGAGCCGAAGTGGGTATAACACCCGCCATTAAGTCTCCGTCATCGTTCTAAAAAGGACGTCTCCATCTGCTCTGGCCTGCACTTTGCCCGGCAGTGAACTCGTGCCTTGCTCGAGCAAGCGAGTTGTCCTGCTGAGACAAAGATGCTGGTAGCCACGGAGCAGATTCTTGACTTGGTCGTGGACTTCTGATTGATTCCCATCCGTTTGCTACCGAGATTAATCTATGCAGATTGAAACATACTGATTGTGATGCAATGCTCATTCTTGGACTATTGCATTTGTTGGTAAAGATTGGGACTATATTGGTATGACGATATCAACCTTGGAACAAATCTTGGAAGGGAATGTTGTCAATGCCAGTTCACTGCTGAGGTAAGCCAATCCGCCAAGCTTTGGCGGTGGCTGGTGTTTTTCCCTGATAGTCGGAGAGTTTCTGATAGCAAGATCATCCAAAACTGACGACGTTCATTTGACAGTCTAGTTACTACATAGATATTTGCCACACTCATTCATCGAATCACAGTACTGTAATTATGCAATGCTCCCAACCCAAAAATAGATTCAACGCCAAACGAGCAGAACAGCAAAAGGACAACAAAATGACAACAATCTTCAGGGACTTTTCTCTCCCACCACTCAAACCCAGCCCAGGCTCAGAATTGCATCGGATTTTCCTCTCGGGAATGGCTATTACTGGCAATGTGTTTAGATGTGCTTGCATGGCACACACCTCTGTATACCGAACTGGCGGTCCAAGAATTCGAATTGGCGTTGATTCATTATGCTCAGCGACCCAATTTTCGCCTGCAACCCACCTTTCGCAGGAGCTTCACCGACCCAGAGCTGTTTATCGGCTTCGTCCAAGTGTCCTAGGTTATCCATGATGCGTTCAGCATTCATTCTAGGCTCGAAATATATGGCCTGCTCCGCACCAGTCACCAGAACCGGGCATCGAACTCTGTCAAGATACTCGGTACCTTCTGGGGACTGCAAAGTCATGGTTTGCATGAAGCGCATCATCTCGGCTGGGCTCTGGACGCCATAACACCATTCGTTCTGAGCGAACTCCCAAGCAAGCTGGAAATTGAACTTGCTCATGAATCTGCTGACTGAGTTGAAGAGATTGTCGCTGATGGAACCGCTGAGCCAGCCGTTGATGAAGAATCCTGGCATTCGACTCTTGACGATATCAAACATGTTGTAGAAGCCGTCACAGGATATACATGCTTTGATTCTGGAGTCGGAAGCTGCGCGGAGAGCAAAGTAGCCTCCCATAGTTGCTCCGAGGACTGCGATACGATCCAAGTCGAGTTCAAGTCTCTCGTTCTCAGGCTCAAGGACGTCGAAAAGGTAGTCAAGAACCTTTCCTGTCACATATTCCCAGTCTGGACGGAGAGTTGTTCCATCACGTCTGATTGAGAGACCTTGTCCCGGTCCATCGAAAGACAGAACGGCATATCCGCGAGGAATTGCTCCAGCTGCACCATAGAAATACAACTCCTCTCCCGTCGAGTCCAATCCACCAGTCTGCAAAATCACAGGGACACGACCAGGAACACGGCTCTCAGCTGTCGGCATATACAGACGAGCTGGAAGCTCGAGGCCTTTATCGTATGGTATACTGAACGAGATAACTTCCGAGTCGAGAAGAGCTACACCACGGTCGTGGGCATAAGCACTTTTCTGTATAGATGCAAGAAGACGCGGATCTTGAGGGTTGAGATGCAAGAAGAACTCGCTGGATCGATAGTAGTTGGATGCGCGGAGGAACGCCCATCTTCCCGCGACCTTGTCCCCAGAGGCAAGTGCCTCCTCTCCAAGCTTTGATGCCTCGTCACCCCAAGCGTTCCACGTCTCGTACCAAAGCTCAGGGTCGTCATCCTTCAGCTTCGATCGAGCATCAAGACACTCTCCGATCTCAGCTCCTTGGAAAGGAGCAGAGCCAAGAACACGGAGGAATTCGAAGTCGAAGAATCCGGATTTGAAAAACTTGAACATGTTGCTCTGTTGTCGTTGTTGTGTTACAATGAAGTTTTGGACGCTTGGCTCAACAGAAGGAAGAATTAAAAGAGGCTGAGATACTTTAGATCTTCTTCGGCTCCAAAATTATCACAGAAATGTCCAGCTTTAAAGTCTTGAGGAGGTTTCGGCGCTGGTTCGAAGTTCGGAGTGGGTCACGTGTCGTCGGCGTGTTTTGTTCAGGAGCGAGTTGTTGACCCATCATAGAACAAGCTTTCGCTCCCAAGAATATAATCTGCATGAGAAAATGTTTCACTGCCATCCTGTGTTCCAAGAAAAGATGCCGACTTTTGGTATTTCATGCTGCCTTGTCGTCATAAGGGTCCGAAATACACCGACCGCTTCTCCAGATCTCCTGGTGACCCTTTTCCCATTCAAATTACCTCATTCTCGTTGCTGGAATCTTCTTAAATATTTCCACTCATCTCGGAGTATCCTTAGATGGTATATATGCTTCTGCAGCGAAGAAGTTGGAATCTGGCAGAAGGCTCAACTCGCTTAGAGTAGGACGTCTCCCGAGTCAACACTCAACTACAAGCCGCCGAATATTGATGGAACCAGCCAATAAATGAATGATGTAACTCAACAGCATATATTACTTATTGTCAGTAAGTGCTTCTATTCTTTGGGCCACCTTCGGTCTGTCACAAGAGACAAGCTGTCTGTCCATTTACATGACCAAAATCACGTTGAGGACGACTCTTTCCTGACAGGCCAATAAGACGAAGTACTGAAGATCTTCCCGGAAAGAATGATCAAATATTACCACATACTTACCGGGCACGCTCTGTATCCCAAGCCCATTCTTGAAGGCTGGCACAACGTTATTCACCCATGCCCTTGATGCTCGGGATTGGCGTTAGCTACAAGTAAGTGCCATCCCCAAATATAATCCCTCCAAACTGTCCTTCGAACACCAATTCGTGTACAGCCCCGTCCTTCTCGACAGCCACCCCAACCATGCCTCCCGGTACATGGGTCCAGTGAATGCGTGACAATAGGATCATCGGTCTTTATGAGATTGTTCTGAGAATGTAAGCCTCACCGTTCCCGAGACACCTGAAAATGTCACAACGAGTTGATCTCCTCTTCGAATAGAAATTCGATTAACCACGTACCTGTTCCTTTCTGTTTATCAAGGGTGCTTTGAGAGAGGAAGGTAAATAGTGAGAGAGCTCAGACTGGTGTTCATGAGACGTTGCGTATCCTATTACAGCTTGGGCTGGAGATGCTGGGTGGTGGTTGTTTGGACGGGAGTTTTAAAACTCTTATCGAAATTGAGCAGGAGCTCGGCTTAGAAGAGAATTGGGTAGGCTGGGCTCGCTTCTACTTTAATGAAGTTGTTGTTTGTAGACTTCTGGAGATCAGTCTGGGTAAACACATGTACAGTACGGGTAGCATTTCTCGTATCTTGATTATTTATCAAATTGGCCGATTGTATATAAGTTCGCACTACCTCGACATCGCTTCGGTCAGAAGCTTCTACTGGTTCGCATCGTGAGAGTCGCCAAATCTGGAAGTGAACTATCAATTTTCCGTATCAACATCAAAGATTGTCGTCTCGCTTGAATGGTGCAATAATAAGGAGGCCACTAACCTTAAGAGCCGCGGTAATGTTTACATCTTCTTCGTTTGCAACACAAACCTCAATGCAGATGCCATCGGCTAGATTTTGTCCAGACCGCAACTCCTTTGTATCCTTGAGAAGGACCTTCTTCTTCTTGTTTTTTTGTGATTGTGTCCGGTTCTGTGTCGCTACTTACCTAAAGGTGTGCGGTATCAAGGTCGACCTCAACTCTTGAGCCTGTGTTACTTTATTTGGTTTTATTATTTGTCTCTTCCGAACATTCAAAACTATCGAATTTCGAAGTCATCATCCCAGCGATAGATACGTGACTTGACTACTACAAAAATGACATTGCCCAGCTGAAAGATTAATGATGCCCGTGAAATCGCCTGTCCACCTGTAGTTCCTGGTGTGTCTGCCCCTCATTTTTACCCCACCAATCGAGCGACGTCATCAGCAACTTTGTGCAACCCCCTGTTCTGTCCTTCCGGTGGAGCTCCAGGAACCGAATGTATGCTGGACACATTATTAACCCCCCATTTCTGAAGCCCTTGATATTAACCACCCAAATCAATCCGTCCTCGTCAAATGTCCCATACCATCCTCCGAATCCTCAAACCCCGATACTTCACAACCAACACCACAGGAAAAATGTCGCTCACCAGCCCCATCAAACTCAACAATGGCGTCCTCATGCCCCGAATCCACCTCGGCGTCTACATGACTTCGGGGCGCGAAACCTCCAATGCCGTAACGCACGCCCTCACAGCCGGATACCGCGCCATCGACTCGGCAGAATGGTACGCCAATGAAGCCGAAGTCGGTTCCTCGATCCTCAAATACCTCGAACAGAACCCCTCCGTCAAGAGAGAAGATATCTGGTTCACTACCAAGCTGAAGGAGAATAGGGGGTATGATGAGACGCGGAAGAAGATTAAGGAGAGTGTGAATAAGAGTGGGTTGGGGTATTTGGATTTGTATCTTTTGCATAGTCCGTATGGGGGAAAGGGGAGGAGGCTGGAGTGTTGGAGGGCGGTAGAGGATGCGGTTGAGGAGGGGGAGGTTAGGGCTGGTGGGGTGAGTAATTATGGTGTTAAGCATGTAGGTATTCCTCTGCCTGCCTCTTTCATTCTCGCGTTGAGGATCAGAGGATCGTGTGCTGATCAAATTTTGTTTGATCGCAGCTCCAAGAACTCATCGATTCGAAACCGAAGACTATCCCTGCTGTCAACCAGATCGAAGTCCACCCTTTCAACACCCGAACAGATATCACATCCTTCTGCCAGAAACATGGTATAGTAGTCGAAGCATATGCGCCTCTCGCGCGAGCTATGCGAATGAAAAATCCGAAGGTTGTGCAGTTAAGTAAGAAGTATGGTTGCACGCCTGCGCAATTGCTGGTGAGATGGAGCTTACAGCATGGGTATGTGCCGCTGCCGAAGAGTGTGACGAAGGAGAGGATCGTGGCGAATAAGGAGGTAGATGGTTTTGAGATCGATGAGGAGGGCATGAAGATTCTAGATGGGTGTGATGAGTATCTGGTGACGGATTGGGATCCTACTGATTGCGATTAATGCTTGATGGGGAAGAATGATTCCAAAAAATTCGAGTTCTTTAAGAACCAATTTACTCTTCAACCTTTGAACTCTACTACCTTGAAATAGCGTCCTGAGTTCTGCAACTCCTGTTTCTGTTGTCTTGACAAGGCAGAGTCGATATTCCGCAGATACGCAGAACATCGATGTGATCTGGTCAATCCCACGAGCAATATCCGAGTCTTTCTGAACGGATCCATCGAGGCATCCAGTAGTAGCGAAATCCTCTCCATCAGGGCCCATCTATGACCGATCTCGCAGTAGGAAGTGGTGTTTCTTACGTTGCTGAGGATATACTTGCTCTTTCAAGCCTCTGAAGGTCGCGCGGACAAGATGACAAAATGAAAGCCACCGAACTTTCAAAATCTCCGAGCTCGCACATCTATGGTCTTTCGGCGGATCTAACGATACTTATACATCGGCGCCGACCTAGGGATACTGTGGATCGAGAAAGAAGCGTAATTGATGGAGTTTGAACGAGAAGTCATGGACCCTAAACAATGTTTGACCGACGAGGCTGACATATACAAATCATCCTCTCCGCCTTGTGCGACATCGCAGCCTTGCTCAATGCATTACCAAATAGAAACCCTTCTCGAGAAAGAACCGGAAGTGAAAGCAACACGAAACACCATCAACCAAAGTGCAATATACGTGTCTTGTGGAGTTGTCACCAAGACAAGGCTGAACCTCGCTGTTGAAAAAGTTTCTCCGCCTCGTCTGTCAGTCCGAGATCGGATCTGATAAATGTCCTCTGTGTAAAAAAAAAGTATGGGCAAGTGACACCTGACAGGCGATCCCAGAATTGCTTCTTCGAAACCTTCCCACGCTCGACTCCCCACTCGGCTGCAGTCTCGCTACTCCGTACCGTGAGCGATTTACAGCTGATCCTAGAAAATATTTTCAATGGGAATTCGATGGTGTGTGGAGAGGCTGGAGTGGAGGCTGGCTTGCAAAGGTGCAAAAATGTGTCGTGTGCTGTTATGGTGTGTCTGGGGAAAAGATTTTCTCCTTCAGCCTTTGAAGATGCTCCGGCTCCTTTACAGCATCTAAGCGAGAAGAGGCCCCTGAGATCAACAGAAATGCATGTTTTCCAGATCAAAATTCTTCAACTTGCAGGTCGCATATCTTCTGTAATTGGAGCATCTCAAACCCCCTCGCAGTTGCCGATGTCTCCCTCCGCGGGGTCCTCAAAGTGCCATGCATCTCATACTTCGATAGTGGACTTCATAGGCGGATCAGGGACCGATGAGCTAAAAATTTTAGCATCGCCTTCGCGCCCCAAGCTTCTGCACAAGTCTGCAAGCGAGCCCCTGAGCCTATGGCAAGCTCGCGATAAGAATCGGTGACACCGGGGTTTTATCAACGAGGCTTGCAGGAACAGATGAACAACCAAACTTTCAACTCTTCTCTGCTTTCCCATGTGAGCCCCTGTTGAGAAACCCGACAGCTCCTTGCTGCTTCTGGTATGAAGCTGTAGATGAAGGTTGCACTTCCGTCAGGATTCCCCACGGAGCCATCTGGCATGATTCGATGGGGCGACATGGACTTATGGACAGACACCCCGATCACGGCGGTCTGGTCTTCGCGTCATGCCGGGAAAGAGCTTGAACGTCTCTCCCAAGATATGCTACTCTATATGCGTGTATCGAACATATCCGAGTCTAGTTCCAGGGCCCGCGGTACGTGAGTGGCTGAAAGTGCAGATTTACTCAATCTGCATAGTTATTGATACCAGCCTGCCCTCCTCTGACTGGCTCACCCATCCTAATCTGCTGGCGGCGGGAGAGAGCCCTCCATCCATAGCTTGACCCCCAAGCCACCAGATGTTATTTTTTCCTTTCCTTTCCCTCCCGATACCTAGACCCAGTGGTCCTCGAGCTATCCAACTGGTTGATTCACCCTAGTCCGAGGTCGAGCTCAAGCTCCCCCACCAGCAGATAAAAAGCATCGACTCCCCAAGCTACCCTTCTTCCTCAACAACATCCAAAGTTTTTCGCTCCTCGACTTACCACTCACGAAACGAAGATACCCCCAATTGAAATTCAAAGATACCCAGCAGTTTGCAAATATGTCCAACCTTCCATCTGAGCCTGAGTTCGAGCAGGCCTACAAAGGTATGTTACTGCCCCTCCACTATGATCTCACCGCGCCTTATCACCCCGCCATGTCAACACAAAATCGAAGATAACCATAACGCAAGTGATTGTGGTTCAATTCAGATAGACGATTCATTTCTATCATCTGAGAGTATTGTCAGTCCGATTGTCTTGCGTAGTGCGCAATTGTCACATCTCGATGGGGGCGGTGAAATACGGGGCGGGAATGGCTTCTCAACAGCATTTAGACCTCATTCTAACTTATCTCCACAGAGCTGGCCTCAACCCTCGAAAACAGCACTCTCTTCCAACAGAAGCCCGAATACAAGACCGCATTGAAGGTCGTCTCCGTTCCCGAACGCGTCATCCAATTCCGTGTCGTCTGGGAAGATGACAAGGGACAACTCCAACTGAACCGCGGATACCGAGTCCAATTCAACTCTGCTTTGGGTCCATACAAGGGTGGTCTCCGCCTCCACCCAACAGTCAACTTGAGCATCCTCAAGTTCTTGGGTTTCGAGCAGATCTTCAAGAATGCTCTGACTGGACGTAAGTACCACCGCCTTCACGTGATTATCTATTCATCCAGTTGAGCATGAGCTGATGAGTTTGTCATACAGTGAACATTGGTGGTGGCAAGGGAGGAGCCGACTTCGACCCCAAGGGCAAGTCCGACAACGAGATCCGACGATTCTGCGTATCCTTCATGCGCGAGCTGAGCAAGCACATCGGTGCCGACACCGACGTACCAGCAGGAGACATCGGAGTCGGAGGACGCGAGATCGGATACCTGTTCGGCGCATACAAGGCTGAGAAGAACAAGTGGGAAGGAATCCTCACTGGAAAGGGTGGAAGCTGGGGAGGATCTCTGATCAGACCTGAGGCTACTGGATTTGGTCTCGTATACGTGAGTCTCACTTCCACAATGAAATCGAAAGGCAAACACTAATGAGTCTACAGTACGTCGGCCACATGATCGCCTACGCAGGACAGGGCTCTTTCAAGGGTAAAACCGTCGCCATCTCCGGCTCCGGAAACGTTGCTCAATACGCCGCACTCAAAGCCATCGAGCTCGGCGCCACTGTCGTCTCCCTCTCCGACTCCAAGGGCTCCCTCATCGCCGCCGAGGGCGAATCCTTCGCTCCAGAAGACATCTCCAAGATCGCCGAGCTGAAGCTCAAGCGCCAATCGCTGACCGAGTTCAGCACCAGCAAGTACAAGTACATTGACGGCGCCCGACCATGGACACACGTCAAGGTCGACGTCGCTCTTCCCTGCGCTACTCAGAACGAGGTATCTAAGGAGGAGGCTGAGGCTCTTGTCGCTAGCGGCGCGCGCTTCATCGCTGAGGGTTCCAACATGGGATGCACACAAGACGCCATCGACGTCTTCGAGGCCGAGCGCAAGTCCAAGGGCGACAAGGCCATCTGGTACGCACCTGGCAAGGCTGCCAACGCTGGTGGAGTCGCCGTCTCCGGTCTCGAGATGGCGCAGAACTCGGCTAGAATCAGCTGGACGAGCGAGGAGGTTGATGAGAAGCTCAAGGGCATTATGGAGGCTGCTTTCAAGAACGGATTGGAGACGGCGAAGAAGTATGTTGAGGCGAAGGATGGTGAGTTCCCATCGCTGGTCGCGGGAAGCAATATTGCTGGGTTCGTTAAGGTCGCTGCTGCTATGCACGATCAGGGTGATTGGTGGTAGATGCTGTGCGTCTACTTGATTGGTGTTTCCTGTATTTGGTAGATAGGTTGGGTTGTTTTGGGTTGGGTTAGCCTTGCTTGATTTTGATGATAATTTATGAATAAATAAATGAATGAACTTGAACATATCGCAAGATTGTGTCAGATCGTGACCCTCTAGCTACCATAATCGGCCGTTGGCGTCCTTTCCCTTTCGGCTATTTGGATGTTTATAGGTGAGAATTGCAATGTATCTGTCGTTTATGACCGGCTCAAGTTCTGCAATTGTTTCATAGATTTTTAGAAGCAGCTACACTTATCTATGTAATGTTCCGTAAATGGAGATGACGACTCTAGCGAGACTTGAAATAGGAAATCGTCAGCATATATTCCCACCATCTCGTCACCTACCCAGCGCCGGAGTGGGACCGTAATTCAAAAGCCCTTGAAGCTCATGAGCCTTGTCGCTGGGTGGTTTTTGTATTTTTTTGCATCCGCTTAGAAATGTCCTCATCGTTATCGTATTGAATCATCGTGATGAGGACCTGGGTTCAAAACACAGCAAACAGAACGGACATCTGGAGATCATGTTATATTTTTTCTGGCAATTTGGGGATGAGGATGCCGCGCTAAGTTGTCATTCGGACGCATTCTACATTCGCGTGGCTGAAGAGCTGAGACTGGGCACACAATGAACTCCTGTCATTGGCGATCGGGTGCAGCTCGAGTCGCACACCCATGCCTATTGTGAGGTCTGAAATCCATGTCCTCTATGAAAGGAGTAGCCGTAACGAAGACCAAGTAAATATCCAATTCGTGACGGGCACAAACGAAGACTCCGTCAAGATGCGACAACCTCCCTTTGTAAAGCAAAGCACGAAAATTCCAATGAGAGCCATCATGAATTTGTAGAGCCGACAGCCCAATCGGGCTGTCAAGAGGAAATGAGATGTAGCTGCATACAAGTATTCGTTCCTACGTGGTGGGAATTATGCTCCGGCTGGAAGGAGGAGCGGGGCGGGACAGTCGAAGTTCTCCCTTGAGCGACGCTAAAAGCACACCACCCTCCTTCATATTTAGACTCCCTACGTCGAAAACGCCACTTGCACTAGTGTTTATGCGTAGAGCTATCAACTTCGCGAGGCTCTCTAAATCTTCCAACTCTTCACCGAAGGAGGTCCTAATTAAGTCTAGCCTTAGCGGAAGTACGTAACCTTCCGAGAAGAGATCTTCCGCGCGGAATCTGCATCGAACCATCATTCCCCAAACCTGAGCGCGACGACGTGGGATGGTGAAGTGCTGACGCGGGAGCGATTAAACAATTGCGGCTACTCTTGAGAGACCTGATTGAGAGAGAAGGACGATAGATTGATAGGAGCCGGCAA
This sequence comes from Cadophora malorum, assembly GCA_017365405.1. Classification (NCBI taxonomy): domain Eukaryota; kingdom Fungi; phylum Ascomycota; class Leotiomycetes; order Helotiales; family Ploettnerulaceae; genus Cadophora; species Cadophora malorum. Next base: position 31,589 of record JAFJYH010000151.1, on the reverse strand, counting down.
CGACTCAAATCAGGTCGGTGCTGCGGCGAGAGAGGTTCGGAATTGAACCCCGCTCCGCGCCGCCATTGTTCCTGTGACAATGGAAAGCTGACCAGCGACAGGTACATTCGAGGTATCAATTGGAGCATGGCGTACCCTGAAGGATCCGGTATGGAGATTTCAAGTTCGAACTCGAATGCAGAGTTCTCCGCCAGCGGACAGAAGCGCAAAAGGACTCCCATTGATGAGGGACGACAGTCCGCTCCTCCTCCCGCTCCCCATTCCGGCGGTGTCACTCAGATCAATTATTTGATGAGGGCGAAGGCTGAGAGGCTGAAGCTTATCGAAGGGGATAGCGAGACTTTCAGTGATGTCTTGGGCATGATCGATGATTACGAAGGTCAGTTTTTCGCATGGGTGTCCTGGTCTGATCGCGAGATGTGATTCGGTTTTTCTGTTTGTCATTACGCTGGCATCTAGAATGGATCCATCAGGAGACAACAATGATCTTTTGCAGTGGAGGAATTTTTCCGGGCATTCAGAGGAACGTCACTGATCGATTTATTATAGGTGTACTTCAACGTCACGAGTCACTCGCCGCGAACCTCGGAGCAAAGCTGGTTGGACCTCTACTCCTGAAGTCCTTCGAGGTAAGCGAATTGCTTTTACGAGTCCCTCCTTGCAAGACAATGTCGCTTTCGCGATGTCGATTTTCGTGGAAGCAGAATGTCATTTCACCACTTCGCGCTCCTGGACAACACAAGTCTAGTAGACTAAAGCCCAACAATCGCCATTGTTGACAGAGACTAGTCCCACAAGCTCGCGCACTCTCCTGCATCTTACCATAGTTTTCCGAGACATTTTTAGAGCCAAAGCACTGACAACTGGACTAGAAACTATTCGATGGTCCCATAAGAATCGTCACAGCATCATTTGCTCTAGAACAGTCGCCTGTGTCGTGGCTCGATGTTGTCACATTCGCTCGAACCAATCCGTTGGAGTTTGTCCTTTCCGATAATAGCTCTGGCATCAAGGTCTGCCGATTTTGGATCAAGGGAGGCCAAGTTGAGATATCAGAAGATGACTATCGACTTGTAATGTCTGGCGGTCCCGAGAGGATGATTCCGACCCAAGCCCTTCCGGAAGACGAGACTTCTGAACTGGAAACCTTGAACATTTTGGAGACCCGACTCACAATACTCATCAAGAAAGCGGATGCTGTCGCAAGTAAGGCAAGACAACTGAACTATCATCTCAAAGGCCGCAAAACCGCAGTATTGAGCAAGAAAGCAACGGAGCAGCCAGGAAGCCTAGATCCTGAGAACAGAAACTTTTCGCCTCAGCCATATGCTCACGCAGGTGCACGATCAAATGGTGAGAGCTTGAAAATTCAGCAACATCTCCTTGATCAATTCACAGCTGCTCGTCGACAGTCCATACCACATGGCCGGCCCAAGGGAGGTAGTCGTGCACCTACAATCGAAACTCCTGGCTTCCACACCTTCAATGGACAGGATCCAGACAACCGACGGCTCTCTCAGCCTCTGACGGCATCAGAAGACGGCAGCGAAGGCCAGTATCGCGTCCTCATGGCATCCAAGATCGAGAAGCTCAGCCGCGGCGACCCCATCTACCCACCCTGTGACCGATGTCGTCGTCTGAGATTCGACTGTACGAAACACCTCACTGCTTGCCAGGCATGCACGAAAAAGCACGCCAAGTGCTCCTGGAAAGATATCAAGGAAGGGGAGCTCGATCACATGCCCCAGCTACCCATGGTGTCTCACCATCAAGGATCGGAAAGTAGGCAGGCTAGTGCGCCCTACGAAGGGAATCTGGACCCAGGCTTGAGAACGGGAGCGGCTGCGGGGGCGGGAACGGGAGCAGGCGGCCATCCGATGATGGCGCAGGGTTCGGATCAAGGGAGCGAGAGAGGGAGTGAGCATGCAATGTTGACGCAAATAGCTGCGGCGGCGGCGGGTCGATAGATGATTTCACGGCTCAGAGCGAAGAAGGAAACGTGTCAGATTTTCTTGTTATTGGGAAAAGGGCAGAGAAACAAGGGAGAAGGGTGTTATGTGCTGGATTTTTCTCAAGATTGTGAATTAGTAGTGTTTTGAATATTGAGGCTACGAGCAGTCGTATACGTATACCATTTCGCCAGGAGCTTAAGCTCTGTAGCTCCTTTCTTCATGGTTCATCTATCCGCTATCAGAATCAATACTCCTTCCTTGTTATGTGAAAGGTGTACCCGCCCAGACCCAATGGGAATCGTTACCCGTGCCGCGAAAATGAAAAGAAACCATAGCAAAGCCAACGATTCATGTACTCCCTTCGAACGCCCTGCTGCCGTGTCCCAGTAGCACAATCTAGTTCCTATCCAAGCTGTTGGGATTTCGGGCTTTCCAGCACAGGCAGGGCCTCACAAATCAGAATCCTCCACACCGCGACAAGGGATGTCAATATCCCTGCTGTGCTTCTCCCGAGATCGAGGCTCTTTGAATGGGAATTCCTGCTATTCTGAAGTACAAGGCTCTTGATTGTGCATATAGGGTATGACGAAATCCGCCTCAGGAACTCAAGCATGAGTCTCGAACATACACACAATGTAATTGTGACCTGTAATTTTGCTAGCACTCCCGTCGTACATTTACATCCTGGTTGACAGGTAGTGTTGCCGGTGCCGGTCTTTAGCTTGTCTAGGTAGGAACAAAGGAGACGTATAGTTAGTAGCACGGTAAAGTTCCGAGCCGGAGAAACAATCAAGAAGGCAAAAGCAATTTGATTGTTGGTGGAAGAAAAATGTGGAGGTTTCAAAAGAAACATTGAAGGTAGGAAAGGTTCTTTTGTTTTTGTTCGGCAGGCCGTACGTGATTAGTGATCGGCGTTTACGCCTAGAAGGGGGGGAGTTGTTTGTATTTCGAACAATTCCAAATCATTGTTGGGGGACGAGACAGTGATGTGATTGAAAGAATTTAATTTTGTGGTTGAACGGTTTGATTCAGATGTTTCCAATATTTCAGTGCACTGTACGAATATCTCCGCGCTTTGACTCTGCAAGCGACGGGAGATCTGAGACTTTCCAGATGCCCGAAAATGGGGACCAGAATGAAACTTATCGGTCTAGCCAGCCAATAGACCCAATGACCTCGGCCAAGCCGATGTTAGAAAAAGAAACAGAGAATAAGATACAGAGGGGTATTTATCTGTGATTCGTCGGAATAATTCTTCATAGTAAAGAAAAGGGAGATGGAATGGATTGTAAAAAGGATAGGGCCGTTTCTCAGATCTGTTGTGAAATCTTAAGGAATTCATTGGAAACGACAGGTCGATGTCGGCAATCAGAGCCGCTCGCAGATCGTGTTTGAGCCTTTCGAAGCATCCGATAGGTTGGCTCTTCAGCCATAAACTTCATCCTTCAGCTCGGAAGGGATGAGGCGTTGGCTTGAACTCACGAAACCCCTTCGCTCAACGTCAGAGTATGCGGAACGATGCCAAGGGTGCTACGCTAATAGAAGACCTCAACATGCACGACATATGTGGGCTGTCCCAGCGATGGGGGTCCTAGGTCGATATCCCTGTTACACTGCGCTGGTGCTGGGAAGGAGGGCTTGACTTGCTAGCGCTTGCTCATTCATGACTTCAGGATGGAGCGATCAGTCAGAGAAAAGGGCAATTCACACAGAAAGCCGTCCAGCCTTGCTTTTGTCTCTCCTTTGAGGTTATCTTGCGAAGGCCCAGACGGAGGACTGTTGTATGAAAGGTCGTCTCCAAGTCGAGGGGCCGAATGTGACAGGCTGACAGCTCTGGCAATGACGGAAAGATGCAGATGGGGCTTGCTGTAATAGTGGTTCATCGGCTTGAGGGTCTATGAGCCAGATGGAATATGCAACTAGCTGTCCCCAGGACCTGGAAGAGAAGCGGATGACCAGCGTCAACAGGCGTCGCAATGCAGTGCATGTCGGGATGTGTCCCGAGAAAGTAGGGAGATTTATCTTGCAGATCATCAGATAGATCAGAATCGGACGAGGCTATCGACAGTTGAGGCTGCTGAACGAATACGTGAGAAGTGGATGTGGTGTCTCTGGTTCGTGAGATATCTGAAGTTACAGAAGTGCAGTTCGAGCTGGAGGAATGACAATCTTAGTAGCCGAGCATGAATAGGGGGAAGCTTTGCCACCGTCCGAGGGCCTGCAACAGTGAGAAAAGTGCAAAGAGAAAGGATGGAATGAGAACACACCTCGGAATGTTTTGAAGCGCTAAACGACGGGTATGCGTGCTTAATTCGCTAACAGTCATGTATGGCTACAGCTAATATGGCAAATGCAGATTGAGGGGTCAAGCAAATAGCTTCGGTACTCAGCTGGTGTGTCATGTTTTGCAGAAGACGGGTAACAATAATGTTTCATGACACGCCGACGAGCATCGTGAAATCAGCTATCGTGCTTCTGAAGGCAAATTATTATACGTAAGCACCAGCTGGGCATCTCCAACTTGTGTTCATCTTGCCTGAAGCAGTTGTGACATTAGTGATTGACTTTCGTAGGGCGGAGTTGACCCCACTAACTATTGGTCAATGGGGAGTTCGTTGACTCATTGATCTACTGCTCAAGCCACTGAGTGGTTGTGCCACAGTTCCTGGCTTCAGCAGTGCAGGGGCAGGGCCAGGGCCAGGCCCAGTGTTGTGTCTCTCAGCTGCAGGGTCTACCGTTCCCCTCTAGCTCGCGGTTCGGAGGAAAAGCATCCCCAAATTCCCCCTCCGTGTCGTTATTTGAGTTAAGTGGCCATCACGGCGGCCTGCTTTCTAACCAACGCCAACACCCCACGCCTCGACTCTCCACTTCACTGCAGTGTGTAAATGCTTCTTACGGATCCCTGGACTCCTGGCTGCTATCTGGACCGGACTCGGGATATGACAGGGGAGGGCATCATCAGCCTCAGCCTGTCCTCCACTCACTGTCCACGGTCCGGTGCCCTAGTCTCCCTTGCTGCGATATCCATCCGCCATCTCGGACATCGTTCGTCCCAGTCTGGATGCAACCATGGAATGCCATGCATTGTGTTCGCATGTTAATCTGAGCAGATTTGACGTCCTCCTTTCCTCCACCATTCTCTCATCCAGTCCGCCCTGATGCCACATCGCTCTTGACTACTCACTCAATCGCAATCGCACCGTCCACACTATATAAAGGACCCGCCCTGTCAAGGAGACGCTGCGTTGCAATGGCTAAAAGACTTCGAGCCTCCACAAGCAGCTGCAAATCTATCTCTATGTCTCCTAGTTGTTGTCGCAAGCAACTACTCCAACGACTGTGGCCACCATCGTTCCTTCTTCAACAGTCAACATCAAGTGCATGAATCGCATTGTCGGAGACTTGGTCAAAGAGTCTCGTCTCCACTCCTTACAACCAACATCTCCTCTTTAAGAAGGGCAGTGCAGCGCGCCTACTGAGGGGTAACTAGTCCCGCCATCCAGACATACGGTACTGTAATCAACTCTTAGTTCCTCCTTCCCTGCCCCTGTCCTCTTTTGCCTTGTCTATTCGACCTCCTCTGACTGCTTGATGTCCTACATACAGAAGGATGGCGTTCAATAGCCAAGCCGGATCTTCCTCCCAAGCATTTCAGACCCCACCTTTCGCACAATACGGCAGTCCATCTCGATCACAGCAGCAGAGCAGTATTCCTCCTTTCGATGTGCTGGAATGGTATCCAAAATTCCAGAGCTGCCTGCGATTCTTCCTCGACCATGCGCAGCACGAGGGGACCGTGCAGGCCCTGGCAGCTTTCCTCAATATACAACTTCCGTTCCAGAAACAACCGTTCCCCGTCATAAACTCCAATGCATCTTCACCGCGCGGTGCCGGACAAGACATGCCCCATATTCGACAACATAATCTATCCCCTCTCAACCAGCAACAAACGCAGGCGGTTTCGCTGCTTCCATATATTCGACGGCTGATAGTGACTGGACACGATACGCCGGGCATATTGCATGGATTCTTTGGGGATGACTGGCAAGTGGGTGTTGGATCTCTACACGAGATCGAACGTAGGAACTACATGTTTGCTGCAAAGAGCACGAATTGGTTGAAAGTGAAGCAGGCATATGATATGGGTCCGGATGAGACAGTACCATTTCTCAGTCCGTTAAAGGATGCTGGTGAGAAGGAGATCCAACAAGCAGAGAGTACTTGGAGTGAGTGGCTGGCAATGCAAGACTGGATGTTAGGACCAAGATCGCCAGAGATGAGGGGTTCCCCGAGAGTGAAGAGAGAAGCACATGATTGAGAGAATATCTGAACAAACTGGTTGGATACTGATAATATACTCTGGTCTGGTTGGGTCGATAATTACTGTGGGTTGGATATCTGATGGAAGCATACTTGACCGGATTTCATGAGCAACTACTGTATATCTATGAAATATGTCTACACGTCGTATGGAGTAAACACTTCACATGTCAGCACCACGGACCACTTGGTCGCTTCATGCAGCAAAGTCAACAAAAAACTTTCGCCTCTGGGTAACATTCCTCCTCGAATCAAGCTGCCGCCCGTCGCAGGGCTGAAACGCGGAAACGCAAGGCTGCCAAAAAGACCCAATTCTCGGATCACCCGCCAAGATCAGCACATCGACCATTCGCGAAGATCCACGCTGCCACGCCCACAACAAAGTGGAGTGACATCCAGATCTGCCTCTCTCGTCTTCGCTTGGCATCTCACCCGCAGCGTACGGACCCCTCTTCAGCCTCTAGGCGCCTCGTATTGAAACGCAGTCCATGCCGTGTTTACGTGATCGTTCGATCTGCTGGTTCTATTTAAAAACCTGAAGAAGAAAGGAAAATGTACCTTTCTGTTCCGTTTCGATCATATTTGCTCTCTGAATACTCAAACAATTCGTGAAATCGTGAATACATCTTTCGTTACTTACTCAATTGCTGTATCAACAAAACACTGGCTGCTGGATAATTTCTTCATCGACTTTTCGTGTGACCAACGCTGTCATTCGTTCCACCGCTTTCTCTGCCAGCGAATCTCCTCCCTCACGGCAAAAAAGGAAAATCAATATTTCGAGAAATTCCTCGATTCAGCTCAGCTCGTCAGCCCTCATCCACCCACTATTCCCATTCCATTCCACCCCGCTCGAACGACTCAGCCGCTCCCCTCGCTTCCCCACCACGAACAACTCACTCGACCCAATCCCTCAAAAAGCCATCCGTCAACCTTTCAAGAAAATAATTCTCAATCTCACTCAATGAAATCCTCTCCAGATCTCCATTCTTCGGAATATGAGAACTCGAAGCGGCCGCAGCGCAGGAATTGCAAGTCGAAATTTTGTGGTGTGCCTCTGTGGGTCATCTCGATTCTGTTGCTGGTTGTTGTAATTGTTATTGTCGTGCCGATTGCGGTCATGTTTGGGAAGAAGAAAAATGGTGCACCGAGATCTGATGTCCTGGTTCCGCTTTATGTGTATCCCAGTCCAGGAGCGTGGGATCCTCTGTTTGAGGCGTGAGTATTTTCCTCATCTCACTTCCAGGTGGTTACATTTTGTTGTCATTGTCTGTGAGCTTGAGCTGATTAGATGCAGAGCTGAGAAGCACCCCAATCTGAATTTCACGGCGGTGGTGAATCCGGCTAGTGGACCTGGAGATACTCCAGAGCCGGATGGAAATTATACGAGAGATATTCCTAGACTCAACTCGTATCCGAATATCAGGACTGTGGGGTACGTTTCCACGGTCTGGACCAACAGAAATATCTCGCTTGCCTTGGCGGATATTTCGACTTATTCGAAATGGGCCACCAATGCCACCATTCCGAATCTTGGCATGAGGGGAATCTTCCTCGATGAGACGCCTGCGACCTGGACTGCTGAGAGCCAGGAGTATCTGGAGAACATTGCTTCAGCCATCAGGTCCGATGCTGGGCTTGGAAGTGATCCTCTGGTAAGTGATGTCTGATCCAGATCTAGATTCAAGCAGCTTGAATCTGCCTGGCACGTCCCCAGACCAGAATATAGACTGACTACCCCAGATCATACAAAATCCAGGAACCATTCCGGACCAACGTTTCATGCCTTCCTGCAACCTCTCTGTTGTCTTCGAGGGAACATACGACACCTACCAAATCTATGATTTCCACAAGACCATTTCAGCTTTCCAGTCTTCATCCAACAATGAACGGTCGTCCATGGCAGCTGTTGTACACAACTTCCCCGCTACGCTCTCTAGCAAGAAGGAGAATTCTCTGGTCAAGGATCTCAGGCATGTGGCTGGGAGCATCTTCCTGACTGGCTTGACAGTAGATTACTACTCCAGCTTCTGGGATGGCTGGGCGGGCTTTGCAGATGATATGGCTGCGAAGTAAAGCGCACCTTGCAGCTGGCAATCCCCTCGCAGGACGCGGATCGTCGCTATTTGGAAAATCATGAACCGCTACACTCTCTTGTTTTGACGCGAAAAGGTGCATTTTGAGCATTGCTTTTGGGTTGCATGATGAAAAGAATGACTAAATGAATTTGAGGGAAAAGGGACGGACCAAAAATGGGAAATTTATCAAGAACAGAATAATATAAGACATAATACCAGCAATTTTCCCTGCAGGGTGGTAGCTATATTCTCCACTTGGACGAAATGTGTATGAACAGAAATGAAAGGTCAGAAACTTCAAACTCAACAATGGCAACTATCCCACAAGAGAAGCTGCCCATCGTCAGAGTGGCACTTGCTAGAGGGCTGCTCAAAGCCAGCCTGTGAAGCTCTCGACGTCATAGTCCTGACATGCCATCCCCAAGGCACAAAGCTACCATGCGTCTTGCAAGTCGACCAAGCCGACTCAAATGTTCCAGAGTGGAGTCATGTATGGTATCATTCAATATCACCTCCTCGTCGCAACATTCCCCGTCCACGCTTGAGGCTGCCACTCTTCACTGGGCCCACCTCTCGCATTCTTCCACGGATCCTCTTTCTTCTTATTCTCGTCCTTCGTCCTCTTCTCCTCTTGTTCTGACCGCTCGTTGAATCGATGCCTTATCCCATCTGGAGTCTGCATCTTCTCTGCACTGTCCCCTTGCCCTTCCATGATATTCGCCGTGGTCTGCTCTCGCGCCCCCAAAGCCCCATCCAGATCTCCAGCGCCCCCCGAATCCTTACTTTCCAGTGCAGGCACTGGCTGGCTCCTCTCCGGCGCATCCAGGAAACTCGGTTTCGCAGCCCATCTCGCATCAGCCTGCGCTGCCAGTATTTTCAGGTTCCGCTGCCGTACGAGGTCCTGCGATTGTTCTACTAGGGAAGGAGGTTCGCGTCGGGTGTGCCGTAGCCATTGGTGCCATTGTGGCGAGATTTTGATTTCGCTGTATTGCGTTGAAGGTGGATACTGTACAATTCGGCGCATGCGGTGTTTATCTGTCGAGAGCGCGTCGTGAAATTCCCAGAAGGAGTTGCCTTGAAGGTCGAGGCCTGGGGTATATATAGTTAGCAGGCGATTGGAAAATGGAGCTTCATTTGCAGGAAACAGGTGTTCTGGAAATGCATACCGACGAGATACTTCTTCCGCCATGGTAGTTTTAGGGACTTCCATCTAAACCATGCTTTTGTGAGTGTACTGGGTGCTTTGGAAGACATTGTAGAAAATTGTCAGGTTGATGACAATTTATTGACATGGAATTGGTTCAAGTCTTGATGTCAAGCACACGCCTCTCAATGAACCGAGCTCTCCCATGACTTCGCGTGCTCTTGGCGAAACTCGGGGGATGTTTGACGTCATGGTTTTCGACGCGTTTTGATCGTGAAAATATATTGAAAAACTTAGGGAATTTTAATTATAGCTATGTCTTTTCCATTCCTTCAATATATCAGCCCTCCATAAATTGGAACGTGGTTCTGGTGAAAGCTGTAGAATCTCTATCTATTATGCCAAAGCAAACTTCCCGAAGTTCTGAGGCACGCTCTGAGCTTCACTCAACCGTAGCCCGCACCAGAAGATGCATCTGTTCTTCAGCCGCCGTAATGGTCTTCTCCCATCTCCAAGCTGGAATTTTGCGTTCATACAGCTCATCGGTTTCAGCTACGGAACGGCTGTACAAAACACATCAAGTCAGCAATCCAATCCCGCACCATACCGGCTTAAAATGTTGGATGTGTTTTGTTTACTCGGAGCTTGTCTCGGCTAGAGTGGATGAAGTTGACTTACCCTCTGATTTCAGGCAGGTATAGCCACATGATGATGCAAAGCGGTACGGACAAACGCAAATGTGATCATTCCACCTCGGATCTTGTTTGGGCAGATCTCCATGATGTAGACTTGGCATGTTATCCTGCGAGGTCAACAAAAGCATGAGAGACGTTCGGGTGTGGTGAAAGCATATTGGAGTACACCAATACCTGCACCATTGCAAAGCTTTGCGAGAGCCTGTATAATGCGTCAGTAAGGGTAAGTGTAAAAGGAAAGAGGCAAAAGAATATCTTACCCAGACAGATGGACTTTTAGCAGTGTTGGAAAATCTACACCCTTGGTTATGTTGGCGACCTTTGTGCTTCACTTTGCGCATCCTATCCATTCTTACAATGACAAGCCAAGTCCGAGCGAGGTAGAACGAGGCCTTACGTCCAAAATGGTCGGTCAACCTATTATATATCAGCTACTGGTCTACAATATCTATATAGATATAAACGTACCAAGAGATGTGGGTAAAAGTGATGAACTGGCCGACATTCTCAACTTCTTAGTAGTGATATCATATTTCGGAATGGTCACATTACCAAAAGGGCACTCCATGTAGACACTGAGGAGAATTAGCATCTAGTGTAATTGTGGGATAGAAGCTAATTACACCAAGTAGGGTCGAGAGCTCTGACTCCAGCTTCATCGGTAGTACGAACTCCTCTGCTCATAGAGTCAGTATACTTGAATGAAAAATTCTCTAGATCTATGAACAGGAGTATATGCCACGTTCGTAGAATTCGAAGTGGATGTGATGATGAGGGTGAGGAGAATCCTACTTATAAATCCTTTGTTCACAATGACACTTCCTCCGGCTCCTAGCTATTCCACACGAGAGACAGATCAGAATACCGGTGCATACAGCGAACTGACGCTTTTCCATTGCCCACAGCGATTGCTTACTTACCTCAAAACCTTCGCACACATAACCAGTGAAGACAGCGAGTGCACTAGGACGACACACCTAAAGATCTAGACAGTTCGAGGGACAGACAGTTCGTCGAACCTAGACTTGACGAGACCATAGGTGTCATGATCGTCCGCTTTGGAGTGAGCATCCTTCTGACACTCTTTCGGAATGTCTTCGTGGTGAGCCTGTGTGGACTTCTCGGACTGGCTGGACGTTGCTTGGCTCATGATGAGGTTGCTACATGTATCGATGTTGACACATGGACTTTGGTTGTCTCCCAATATTTGTTAGTAGCTGCATTATAAAAGATCACGAACTTTAGAATGAATCGAGTCTAAGTAGGGGTTGGACTGTCTGTAGAGCACAGTTCCCGTTTCACAAACATAATGGCCATACCTAATTGATTATCCCTCCATCGCTCGGGGTCACGCTTAGCCCGACAATTTTTGGACACAAGTCACACAGCATTGAGGGAAGTACAATACTAGTGGGATTGAGGGGACCTTGGCAGTTGTAGCAGCAGATGTCAAGTGTGACCTGAGATGTGCTTGTGGACGGTGACATGGTAGGCAACTAACCAATCACTCACTTTGCACGGTATCTTTCTGTGTTGGAGGGGTCGAATGAATACGTAAATCTATTACACTTGGCGAAAGGCGACTTGGTGTCTCCAAGTCTGTGACTGACTGCAATGCGTGGTTTTCACCGTGCCCTACTCGTACTCTGCTTGTGTGCCACCACCCGTGCTAAGCAACTCGCAGTCCATCGAAGGCGCATTCCTGTGATTCCTTTGGGTATGTTGAACCGCATCTGAAAGATCTCGTGTCCCGGGGTGTATAAGCACTGAGATAGATCCACGGCTTAAGGGTGCTCTTGTTGGCCTTAAAGGGGCTTAGTAGTGATTGGTACTTTTATGATCATAGCTATGATAATCCAGCGACGAGGTTTGATTATTTCAAGTAGGTAGGTGCTGGTCAGTCTGTCTGTTGACGGCTTTGCTTGATATCGATTATGTCTGGGCGTTCATGTCGTTGATGGAGCTCCACCAATACCTCCTCCGGAGTACTGATGACGTCGTTCGACTCGCGGGGTGAAAATGAGGGGCAGATTGAGAGCTTCCAGCTTCAGTCTTTCTCCTTGGCAATCACATCGTCTCCTAATCATGTCATACTGCAAGATAAAAATCAAAATCACTTCACAAATCGATTGCCAAGCAATATTCCATCGATCTTACCATGCCTGAACCAGCACAAATCAACCGGTCTCTCTCCACCATCCAAACTGAACTTGAGTTCCTGCAAGCCTCACATGTGCTTTCAGGACCACAGTTCCAGTCTATTATGGCACAATTGCCGGTAATATTCTCAATCTGCTTTCTTTCTTATCGTGTCATCATCACACAATTTTTAAGATGCATCTGGTGTTTCCTGTTAACGTTCAGTCTTAGCAAAATGGCCAACCTTCGGGTTACATCGATCCGCGATACAACTCCAACCCAAACCAGCAATTCAATCCTAGTCAGGTAGCACAGAAGGCTCAGGATCCGAGTCATCCTGCTTATCCTAGCAACCCAAAGGTATGGATTCCTCTTATCTTGATCTCCTCTCCTCATGTTGGTCTTTGCCTCTACACTAGCACTATGTATGTTTCGAGCCTCTGAGTAGCTAGAGCGAAATTTGAACGATCTGTGGAGTATAAGAAATGGAGGATATTAGCTGACAACAAGTAGCACCACGAGTGGGCCAAGAATATGGCGAGTAGATTCGGGAACGCAGCAATGTTTGGTGCGGGTGCGACTTTTGGTGGAGATTTGGTGAACGACGTTATGAGGAAGTTCTGAATCCCGTATTGTGCTTGACTGGGCTATCCAATCGTATAATCAAGGCTTCGAGTTAGTGTTTGATTACAAACTAAAGTTATTGTTCTATCGCGCTGGCATCGTTCTTGGCTTCCTCGGTGTTTTGGACTATCCCACATGCCGAGTGTAAAGTATTAAGCGAATGACAACAATGCAGTTTCATGCCAAGCAGTCTTATAAGAAGTAAGCATGAAGCACCTGCGTCCTTTTTGTATCATGCAGATGGTCTCGGATGCCCGTTATCGCCCTGGCGAATGACGCTTCTTTGCTAAAGTGCAGCTGACAGCTAACACTAACGAAATCAAGGAAGCTTGGCGAGAAAGATGCAAATCAGCAGGTCGATGTAAAAGGCTCGTTTCAAGCATCCAATTACTGTACGAAATTGCTTACATGGACTTCACGGTGATACAAATGACAACCTATAAAGGATTGAAAGTCGTATCGCTCTTGTACCTACCTACCTGTTCCTCTGATGTCGATCGTCGACTAAGACGCTAATTTCTCCATCACACTCAAGAGTACAACAATATAAAAGATCTCTAACGCCACGTCTTCCTTTATTCATGCATCTCTTCTAAGATGCAAATCAACATGGCAGAGCTGTCGACAGCTCTACTAGCTGTCTTGACACCTCAGATCCGCCTCGAGCAAAGTCCTGCCGTTTCCACATACCAGGAAGCGATCACCAGCAACGCGGCAACGCGAAACAGCATCGCCCAACAAACAGTACCCATCACACAGACGTAGCGCGCATGCTTGGTGTGAAAAGCCAGCGAGATCATCCTAGGCCGGGAGACTGTAATATCGAAAATTGACGCTGCGTATCAGGAGGAGAAAAGTCGGCCTTGGTACGGTATCAAGACACACCACTTTTTCCTAGTCCACAGTAGAGTAGTGACCTGACAAAAATAGGTCCACAACATGTTGGCTCCCAGCCATATGCTTCATCAAGCCGAAAGCCGAAAAGTACATTGGAAGTCCAGATAGCAACCAAGATCATCACGACCCTTCAATCTAGATTCGCGGTCCGTACCTTCGGACATATTCCCAACCCTGGGTTTAGCAGCGTCGGCGAGACCGATCTGGTGATAGATCTCCAGGAGTTGAGAAGGGTGGTGCTGGCGCCTGGACAAGACTTTGTATCGGTTGGACCTGGTGCCACGTGGGGAGAGGTGTATGAAGTACTTGAGAAAGATGAGTTGACTGTGGTTGGCGGTCGGGTATCGCAAGTGGGCGTTGGAGGATTGCTGCTAGGTGGTGGGATGTCGCATTTTTCGAATCGGTGGGGGATGACCTGTGATGATGTGAAGAATTTTGAGGTGAGTAGTGCAATTCGCATCATGTTGGGAAATAATCGATGAAAGTGTGCAGGTAGTACTCGCGAAATTGGAGATCGTCAATGCAAACGAGCATGAGAACTAGGATCTCTTTCGGTCTTTGAAAGGAGGCGGATCAAACTTTGGCATTGTAACAAGATTCGACTTGTACACATATCCTGACTACAAAGTCTGGTGTACTTCCAAGATGTACAACGCTAATGATACTGAGCGTGTCATGAAAGCTGCTGTTGAAGTACGAAAAGCTATGGAGACTGATGATCGAATTGGCTTCTTTCTGACTTGCACCGGGGACTTGTTCGTGGCAGGAATGCTGCACCTCGGGTGGACGTATTCGCCCGTATCCGCTTTCAAGGCTTTTAATGAGATTACGCTGATGATGGTGAAAGTTCCGGAAATGAGTGGGACGACATCTTCTGTCGCAGCAGCTGTGAGCATGAACGAGCCTGCAAAGTACGTCCATCTCCCTCCGAGTTGAACAAGCCGACCATGGGCGTAGACGCGAAAGTGGTACATTGACCTTGCTTCCCGATGTCGACCTGTACGTTGAGCTTCAGGATGTTTTGCAGACAATCAAAAGCAAAAGTGCCGCAACAACTTCCGAGTCTTACTCCCTCATTTTCACTTACCAGCCAGTTGCAAAAGCTTCTGCCAAGGAAGGCAACTCTTTGAATGTCTCTCCAGTAAGTCAAGCATGTAAGTTTAACCAATTCTCCTGTTATGCGAAACGTGGGTAGAAACCTCCGAAGATGAGGTGGCACGAAAACAGATAAGGGCATTGACCTCTAGGATTGAAACTGCAGCACAAGCTCGTGGGCTACTTTTGGACTTCAAGTTCATGAACGATGCTTTCTTATATATAGTCTCCACTGTAAAGTTATGGTAATGAGAGTTTGGCGCTGCTTGATGCAGCTAGGCAGAGATGGGACGCAGACGGTGTCTTGGAAATACTTCAAAATGGAGGTTTCTTGCTCTCAAGGGCATGACTTCGTTGCCCTCCTCGCCAAGAATTGAAAGTTGGGTCATTCTACTCGCAGCTGATAGACTTCAGTAGACGTGACACACCTGCAACTTCCCATATCTACAATGTAGGACGACATGCTGTGATAGCAAAGTTGAACAGTGATGATACATTGAGCAAGTGACTCAGCCGAAGCAAGTTGCTATCACTCATCCAGAGCTGGGAGACAATGCATAATGTCCTCATCGGTGTGAGAGCATAGGAAATAACTGTTTGAAAAGAGCATATACAAAGAATGGTGCGCAAAGGTCACGGTTTACCTTCGAGCTCGTACCTCATCAGTGCTGACCTGACTAAAAAGACCTAAGATTGGAGGCTGGAGCCACGATATCGTGCTAAGAAGATACAAATGAAGAGCACTGGCTGCCCAGGATCCTAAGAAAGCAAGACATAAAGATAGAACAATGGATACGTGTTCCTATCGTGAATGCAGAAGATGCTGAACACCTTTCGTGGGATGCCCAAGATGTTCAGGAACAATCTCATGAACCCCAGCCTCCCGACTGGGCAACCGGCGGTGACCCATGGGCGGTGAGGCCGGCAGAATGTTCTTAGCGAAGATCGCCAAACCTTCACGGGCGCATTTGTTGACCTTCCGAAAAACAAACAATACCCAGCACTCTTCAACAAATTGATGACGCCGCAATCCAAGTGGAACTTAAACTTGTAAGTTACGAGACACATCCAATTTCCAAGGTCTCCGCTGTCCTTGGAATCTGCCAGCGCGACCTTGGAAGCTGGGTGGTGTCGTGTTGGTCCCACCCCAGCCACCCCGCTTGATTTCTTCCCAACCTCCTGCACCTCATCTGCGGGAGGTACTTCTAGTCCTGCGGGCAGATGCATCTGCAAAACTCTAGACCATATTCAAACGCCTCTTTTGTACATTACTCACTACCCTCCATTCCCGCATCCCTCGACCCTTATCGCATTGTTCCTTTACTCACTCCCGGACAATTGAATCACTCACCAAGGACTGGCGAGACTACAGTCCACCGCCTTCCTGTACATTTGAGCGATTTCCTTTCTTTTCTGTACAATACCCTTCTTCATTTACATAATGTTTTCGAAATCGATCTTTGTTCTTGCAGCAACAATCTGTGAGCTAGCTGCAGCGCAAACATACTCTTCTTGCAATCCTCTCTACACAAGTAAGTCGTTCTTTCAAGACCGCGCCCACCGAGTTCTATACTAACTACTCAACAGCTGGATGTCCTGCAAATACAGCACTTGGAAAAGCGATCAGTGTCGACTTCACGAAAGGCGAGGTCAACTCTTTCACAGCCAGCGGCAATCCCACCTACGATTCGAGCGGCGTCCACTTCACGGTCTCAGGCAGCGGAGATGCACCTCAACTCGCCAGCGTATTCTACATAATGTTTGGGAAGGTTCAGATCACAATGAAGTCTGCCCCTGGAGCAGGTATCGTTAGCACGCTGGTGCTGCAATCGGATACCCTCGACGAAATCGATATGGAATGGCTGGGAGCAGACGACTCGGAGGTCCAAACGAACTACTTCGGGAAGGGAGATGTCACGACTTACAATCGAGGAGCTTTCAATCCTGCACCAAACAATCAAGGAGAGTTCATCACATACACGATCGATTGGACAGAGGAACAAATCAAATGGTCTGTTGGTGATACAGTCGTTCGAGTCCTTACCCCAGCCACGGCAGACACAAACCAATACCCACAATCACCCATGCAGATCAAGTTTGGATCATGGTCAGGAGGAGATTCATCGAACCCATCTGGAACCATTTCTTGGGCTCGTGGACCGACGGACTATTCCAAGGGGCCATTCACAATGACTGTCCAGTCCATCGCGGTGACCGACTACTCGACAGGAACACAATATAAGTATGGTGACACCAGCGGCAACTGGGAGTCCATCGAGGCTGTTGGTGGCAAGGTCAACGGCAATGCTGGCGCGGCAGGATCTCCAGTAGCCACAGCAGATGTCCCAGCTGTCACATCAGCATCACCATCCATTCCAGCCGGACTTGGAGACAATCACGGCTCAACAGCGCACCAAACCGGCTGGCCTTGGGTCGCAACTACAACACTCTCGACCGTAACATCCGTGCCCACCGTGGCCGGAATACCAGATGGATGGATCATCACCTCATCCGGAAAAATACAGCCTGCAAGTTCTGCGGCAGTACGTATGTCCTAGCCCCTCCCCTTGTCTCGCGTATTCGAGCGCTCTATAATAACATACTAACAATTTGCAGACATTACCACTATCAACCCCTTTCTCTTCAGCGGGCCTCTCGCCCTCGCCATTATATCCGCCTATTGGAGGTGGCCTTGATGTATCCACGGGTTTCGATGATCGTGGATTTCCTACTACATACACTCGAGAGTATGGCTGGCAGACGATGCCGAAAAGCTACGACGAGCAGGGCTTTTTGATCACAGGCGCTCCGACGGCAACGGCTGTGGGCCAAGGAGAGGAGACGCCTTGTTTTGGGGCGAATTGTGGAAACGCTGGGAAGGTCGTGGGCACGAGTAGTTCAAAGGCAGTCGGTGTACAGCGAGGCCCAGCGTGGGGGAGCGCTGCTCTCTTAGGAGCGGCGGCTGCGCTGTTCGAAAGGCTGCTACTTTGAATGGACTTCGTCGTCATGTGCTCATGACTTTGCTATGGGCTGGAGTATGGATGGACAGGGGAAACAGGAAATAGGAAATGGGTCTGGAAATAGGGAACTGGGATTTGGACCATCGGGTTGGTCAAAGATGATGAATACTGATGATACATGATGGAAATGACCAATTAGAACATCCAGGGCTCAGCTTACGCGATCCTTAATTTGAGCAACGTTTTTAAAATCCTTGAAGCCTCCAAAAATTGGTCTGAATGTCCAGTGACATATTTCGCTCTCAGTGTTGAATTTTGCTCCAAGATATAGTAATGTAAACAGGGAAAGAGAATGTCACCATAACAGAAGCAGGAAAGGTAATTGACCATACGGCAATGGTAGGCAAAAGTCATCTTCGTCCTTCTATGATCAACAACTCAATTCCAAGATAGAAGAATGGAATAATCTCATACTAACCGGTGGGAAAGGACAAGATATAGGAGAGCATCGCATTAAGCATTTGCTAGTTCTGCCAAACAAGATACCTGGGTGTGAAACATCTCGCTTAGCTGGGCATATAAAGATAGATACACTTCGTTCAGAGAGGACAGCAGATCTGCCCGATCGCGTGCAATTTGGCCTTCTCATGAACTGGTACGGAAGCCATAGTGGACAGATATTATCAGGATAATTTGGAAGGTTGATTAGGGGTTGTATTTTGTGTCTTCTCAAAGGGCAATTGTATTATTCAGTCCCACATTGTTTACATCTCGTATCATCGTTAATTTCTAATCCTAGGGATAATGCATGACAATATGGTCAAAGCTAACCCCGTGACGTATTAATGATCAGCTCTGCCGAAGCTTATCCTTGGTCTTGATCATTGCTAAGCTAGCGCAATGCCGTTCAAGTCAAGCCAGGATGTCCGCGACTTTCGCACTTTAGTCCCGGCATCCCACATAATACTGCCTCCCATCTCGAAATCCAGCTAATATCCAAGACCAAGTCTGGAATCGATTAGACGGATGCATAAGCCTAGCCTGCTCTTCGCCTCTGCTACGTCGGATTCTAAATCCTCCTCGCTTTCCATCGCATCGCGAATAGAAGCCAGCTCTGATTGAATAGGTTTTCGATCTTCAATCTCCTGCTTGTAAATACCTCTCATACCAGAAAAGAGTTCATGATTAGTGTACTTCGTTGACAACCGACTCCACCATTTCGGGTCCAGCACAGTCCGTCCTTCCCCAAGATCCAACCATTTAGTAGTCACAAGCGCAACTCCCAGGTCCGCACAGCCTTGAAGCTCGATCTGGAATTCGGTCGGGCAGTATACACACTGCCTCATCCCTGAACTGCGACTACATTGCCGGGCTTCATGGTCGTGATCGAGTGTGCACTGTGCATGTTCTGGAAGACGAGCATCGAAGGTAAAGCCAGGGATGCCAACGTGGTGGCATATGCCTACACGGGCTGTAATCGGTATTTGTGGCTGATGGCCTTTTGGAAATAAGAAAGACTCTTGGACTCGGAGGAGTAGAGATCCGTTGATGATCTTCGCTCGTGACAAGAATTGATAGGGGATACTTTCTCGGGTGCCCGTGAACCTGCATGTGAAATACCGCAAAAATTGACTGTAGTCGAGTCCTTGGCGGTAGAGTTTCATCATAGCTGCGATGGAAAGGAATATGATGTCTTTGTGGATGTAGATGTATACACCGCCGAAAAGTTCTGATGGGTAGCATTCTTTGCTTCTGTGTGTGGAGCTATCGATTTCATGGAGTATCGAGCAGTGAGAACAGAGTACATGGTTCGAAAGGTCAATCTCCAGGAGGCGCAAGAATTGCCTAAGGCCTTGTTTCTGACTCGAGTCTATGAGTGCCTGCCAGTATTTCGTTCCGATTATCTTGAGCACCGCACGACAACAGTGTGTGAATGAGGCTGCAGAAGCAGGCGATAGAAAATGTGTGATGTGGAGAATCATCTCACGTGGCAGGTCCAACAGGACGGTCATGGCTTCGTAGAGAAATGACGCTGCTGTAGGAGGTGGGCCAAGTATGTAGTCGTTCACCTGAGGAAATATTGTCGTAAAGTATTCGGTCATTGTGGTGACATTGACGGTAAGTCTGCACTAGCAGTTGTTGGCGGCGGGAACTTTGTGGGTAATGATACACTTGCTACCTTAATCTAGCGGATGGGTCTTTCGTCTTCATTACTATAATGTAGACCGAAGAAGTACTGCTTTAGAACATTTCTATGTCGTGGAAAGTTATGGCACAATCAAAGACTCTGACTTGATCAACGAGACCCATCATACCGCACTTTCAAGTGTCTCCTCTTGCTCCTTCTTAGGGGCCGCAGCGAAGATACCTCGTCCGCCTGTGGGGTCATGACCATCTTTTTTGGCAGCCGCAGCAGCTGAAACAGCAGCATCAACCTCTTCTCGATGTTAACAATTTAATCTAGGACATATCGAAAGCAAGCGAAATTTTACCCACCTTCATACTCCTCATTTGTACTCGCCCATCTCCACAACTTCTCTCTCCTAAACTCCTCATAATCCCACTCCGTCTTCTCCAGTCGCGCCTCAGGAGCCGTGAAGATGTACGTCTCCGACTGCCTCTCCTCGCCCTCTACCTCCTTCTCACCATCTTGCACTAGCAGCTTCACCTTGACCTTTTCTCTCGTGTACTCGTCTCCCTCGAAGATGTCCAAGCGGAACATGTCTGCATCCGATAGGCCGGTCACGTAAACGCCGCGGACGGAGTGGCCTACTTCGGGCACGACGCCAGGGTAGTCATCGCCGAGGACTTTGTGACGGCAGTGGTTGTGGAGGATGGCTGGTGTGCGAGTGAGATTGCCGGCGAGGATGGTGGTTACAGGCGTGAGTCTTTCGTCGCCGTAGATGACACGATAAAGGACTTCGCGGGCCATCTATACATTGTTTACTTAGCGATTTCCATTTGAAAATCATGCATACGCCAGAGATATGTGGTCACATACCAAGGTGCCATAGAAGAAGGCTGAGTTGTCCCCCATTTTAACGTCAATGCACGAGTTGCAAGAGAAACTAAAGTTGTTGATCAGTAGAAGAGAGCAATTCGCTTCTGCTGAGATCACATTCCGACATGGGTGAAATATAATCTATATCATGATGAGGGTCTTTGTCGTGGTATCAAAGAGGCGTGTTTCTTCCCAAAGCAAGCCGACGCGAAGATAAAGTCAGCCATCAATTCCGATAGCCTTTCGGCCAATCAGCTTTCAAGGACATGCACGCAGCCGTCAGCATGCAGAACCTACAATAATTTGTGAAGACATCCTTTCAGATTTCGGTTCCATTTTTCAAACAATCCAGAAATCCAGGAAGAGGTCGTAAAAACTCTTGTGACGTTCTCATATGGCGGGGACTACCAGAAAACATGGAAGCTGGGGAATAGAAAAATAGCTTATCTGATCGGGACCGAGGTCAACAAATACTGTCTCCGAACCCCTGAAAATGCCATCAAAGGCTGAGACCTCGCCTACCAGACCACTTGGCAAAAGCTTCTCTCCTTCCCAATCAATAACCCACGATATCCCACAATATGCACCGTTAGATCTTCGTATCTTGACCGAACTCTCCACGCGTCGAATCCCAGGCCCAGGAAGCAGGTTTGCGGTACCTGACAGATCGCGCTCATCTCAATGGGGAAGGTCAGGTACGGCTTGGCGCTACACGTGCAGGCATCATGGCCATCAAATGGTGATAACGGATCAACGGTTCTGCGGAGGTCGCCACTAATGTATCCTTGAAGGCGGCTGGTTCCTGGGAAAGAGCTGTGAAGCGATTCCCCTGCCCAGCATTGCTTATGCTTAAAAGAACTCTTGGAACCCCTTGGCTCTTGCTTTCAATGGTTCCCCATCAAGGTCCTTTGCTTGACCAAGAATCGCCCAGTCTTTGTCTTCAGACTTATCTTCGGAAGAAGCATTGGCCAAGATGAGATCTTCGAACCTTCTTATCTTAGTTGCAGCTGTCGGCTCTGCTGTGGCGTGCGATTCGTGTTATGGCCCCTCTTCTGAGGTCGTCCATGAACGACTCGTCCCTAGAATTCAGCCCGAGTCACAGGACAGCACAGTCAATCCTAAAGCACCTCTGGAATGGGGCCAATTGAACTTCTTGCACACTGTATGTCCATTTTAAAGCCAAAGCGTTTGCCCTCAACTTTGTGTATGATTTGAAAGCTGACTTCTGCCGCTAGACTGATACCCATGGTTGGCTTGAAGGTCATCTCAAGGAACAAAACTATGGTGCTGATGTAAGTTGAACAATTATATTCTCCGGGTGCTTTAGAAATCCCGAATAAAGCCACAAGTCTCCCGGTATACAAAGTCCTGTACTAACTTCATGTTTACAGTGGGGAGATTTTGTCTCTTTCCAGAGACACATGAAGCAGAAGGCTGGGAACCTTGCCGTTGATCTGTTGGTCGTTGACACAGGTAGGAGCTACGGCTGTGATATCATTGACCTTGACTGACTTCTGGCCAAAGGTGACCTTCACGATGGTGCTGGGTTGAGCGATGCCGTATTGCCCAATGGCGTTCTTTCGAATCCCATCTTCGACGAGATTGACTATGACGTTCTCACCATTGGTAGGCCAGATTTGACCCATCTTGAATGCCCCTAACATGATCCCCAGGAAATCACGAGTTGTATGTCTCTGAGATTGCATATGAACAGTAAGTCCTTTAAGCGATCTATGAGGATTCAGGCTAATTGTCAATGCCAGCTTCTACAATTTCAGCAAGGTCTGGGGAGAGAAATATGTGACTAGTAATGTCCAAATCCTCAATCCAGCAACTGGAGCTTTCGACTATATCGGAGCCAAGTATCGGTACTTCTCGACTGCTCATGGTAAGCACAGTCCATTCAGAAGCCCACGGATTCGAGGCAGCATCTGACATACCATTTAGGTCTCCGCATCATGACTTTCGGGGTTCTGTTTGATTTTACCGGAAACTCAAATGTTTCCAAGGTGATCAAAGCTGCGGACATGGTGAAGCAGCAATGGTTCCTCGACGCTGTCAACTACGACCAGCCGATCGATCTGTTCCTTCTCGTTGGCCACAACCCAGTTGACAGATCCGACTATGCAAACACTCTAGGACTCGTTCATTCGACTATCCGAGCTCTGCGGCCAGATACACCAGTTCAAGCATTCGGAGGACATTCTCACATTCGAGACTTCAAGGTGTATGATGATAAGAGCACAGCACTCGAATCTGGTATGTGACCTTCTCAGCAGATATGAACTTTGACTAACGGCTTTTAGGACGCTACTGTGAGACTCTTGGCTGGCTTTCAATCAGCGGTATCAAGTCCTCCAGCTACACTGGTTTGATGCAACCACGTGGTGTCGCCAATCCTTCGAGACCAGCCACCAATACATCAACTTCTGGCCTCGTCTACTCCCGCAGATACCTCGACTGGAATCGAAGAACCTTCGAATACCACGCCACCAATTCCCAAGCAAGCACTTTTGACTACCACAGTGGCTTGAGAGTGTCAGGAGATATCACCGATGTCCGCAAGAAGCTCAATCTCACATCTCTTTACGGCTGTGCCCCAGCAACTTACTGCCAAGCGTGCAAGCCCTTCGGCGCAGAAGGCAACATCTTCTCACTGATCCCCATTGCACTCGGGGCGACCGTAATCAACGCCTCTCGATCTGACATCGCACGCTACATCATCGTCAACTCCGGCAGCATCAGATTCGACCTCGTCAAAGGGCCCTTCACTTACGACGACTCTTTCATCGTCAGTCCCTTCAACGACGCCTTTCAATACATCCCCAATGTCCCCTACGAGATGGCTCACAAAGTCCTCGCTGGACTCAACGGCGCGGTCTTGCCAGATAAGCGAGGCGAAGGTCTCGTTTATGGATCCATGCCACAAGTCAAAGACTCTTGCGTCGATCCAACAATAAGTCTCATCACCGGAACCGGCAGCGAGCTTAAGACACGCGGAATACATCGCCGCCAAACTGTCGCTTCAACACCCGGCTACGTAACAACCGATGACTTCGGCACCGACGGCGACGATACACCACATACCAAGATCCCATCTTACACACAGCCAAACTACATCCAAGGCAACGCATCGTTCCCAGCTGATGGTTCCAACCCTGATGTCGTGGACGTCGTCTTCTTTGACTACTTCGCGAGCGTGGTGGTGAATGTTCTTAATGGGTTTGGGGGCGCTTACTCAATGGCTGATGTGGCGTATTATGTGGACAAGAGCTATACGGCGCAGAATTATCTGCCGGATTATGCGAAGCTGGAGTGGCAGGCGAATGTGCCGAATTGTCCTGTTGGCGAGGGAGTTGGTTATGATGAGTAGATTGGAAAACGGCGCGAGATGAATGGTAGATAGGATGGCGGTTGTGAGCCGGGGGAAATCTTCGTGATTGGTATAAACGGCTATACCTGCCCATCTACCTTCGCGTATAATAATAATGCGATCATTTGATCCTACACTCGATCTACGCCGAGGTGATGATATGTCATGGGGTGTAAGAAAATCATCATCCAGTGAAAGTTCGCTTACATTTCCAGATATCAACATCTTTGATGATTTTAGTGAAGCTTTGTTTATATATCGATTGAAGGGACACCTCATCAATTACATTCCCAAATATAGGTTATATTATTTCATCTCAATGCAAAAGTCTTTATATTCTCCCTAACTGCACGTCTACCCATTACCTCCTTTTGGTGTGTTGAACATAACCACCATCCAAAACGCCAGCAATAGTCCGAGCCGCATTCATAATACATGTGTACATTATCACTCTCTGCTTTAAACAGACATCTTCATAGCAATAGCCTTGTGAGGCTCATACCCCTTCACAACAAAGTCTTCGAGCTTCCAGCCGTCGATGCTGCCGCCCTTCTCCCTCGTAATCTCCAGTGCAGGGAACGCCCTCGGCTCCCTCGTCAACTGGGTCTTAAGCGCATCCACATGATCAGCATAGACATGTGCATCTCCCAGCACATGCGTGAACGTCCCAGGCGTCAAATCGCAGACGTGTGCAAGCATATGCGTCAGCAGCGCATAGCTAGCGATATTAAACGGCTCTCCAAGACCCAAATCCGAACTCCTCTGATAGACCTGGCAGTCCAATTTCCCCTTTCCCTTCTCACCATTCTCGCCTTGAGGATATGAAACGTAGAACTGTGCAAACATGTGACATGGAGGCAGAGCCATGAGTTTCATGTCCTTCGGGTTCCAAGCACTGAAGATAATCCTTCTGTCATACGGATTATTCTTCAATTTGTGGATTACCTCAGCCAATTGGTCGACTCCTTGTCCAGTATAATCCGTCTCTGCATCAACATATTCCGCGCCAAAGTGTCGCCATTGAAAGCCATAGACGGGTCCTAAATCGCCAACTGCGCGGTGTGAAAGGCCGACTGAGTCGAGGTATTCGCGCGATCCGTTGCCGTCCCAGATCTTGATTCCGGCTGCTGCGAGGGGCAGAGAGGATGTCGAGCCTGAGATGAACCAGAGGAGCTCGCCGATGACGGCGCGGAGGAAGACGCGTTTTGTGGTGAGGAGTGGGAAGATGGGCTTGCCTTCTGGGGAGGTGAGGGAGAATTTCATGGGGCGAGGGGCGAAGATGGAGTAGGTTCCTGTGCCAGTTCTGGGAGGTGATGTCAGTGAATATAGCAGAATATCCGGGACAGTGAGAATACCTATCTGGACGATGTTCCCCCTTCTCAAGACAGTCCCGGACCAGGTCGAGGTATTGATATTCTTCGTGTCTTGGGAGATTAGAAGTGCCATTTTGTTCTGCAATCTTCACGGAGGATTGGGAAATAGTCTCTGGTTCCATGATTGATGGTGACATTTTCGTCGTGTGGAGTGTTGGTGTTGTATTGTGAAGTGAAGAATTGGAAAGGAGGGGCCAGCTTTTGGCAGACGCGTATAGTGCATTTGCGACGCGACTTGCCAAGGCTGGAAGCAACCTTAATCACGAGCTAGCCATAAGCAGACTAGCGAGGACAGAATCACCACCCTTTGGCTTTACTCGAGGCCGTCCTTTCACATGATGGTTTTCTTTGAAGCAGTGTCTTTTCGTTGTTGTATAAAATAAATACACCGGACTAGCTAACATTCATGATTTCGCTTAATGCTCACATATGCTGACCGAAGAGGCCTTGATTTCTTACCAGGCTGATTGTTTGTTCGAGACATATCCGATTCCCTATCCGTCGAAAAGGAAGTTGCTGATGCTTTGTAGGCCGTCGTTACGTGGATTGCCTGTGCCTTTCATGATAGCATCCCGGGAGAAGAAAAACACGGACAACGCACTGGCACGCCATATCTGCTTAGGACACGGCTTGCCTTGCCACAACAGCGACGGGCTGAACAGAAACATGATCAGGATAAAATTTATAGGCCACAAAGGACTATTTCTTCATTCAGCTCATAGGAAGCTTCCTAAGAACTCCAAGATTGTCTGGTACCCCTTTCGGTAGTCCTCCAGCACGGCGCTGTTCTCTAGATCGCCGCGGGCGGCCATGAACGCGTGGATCTGTTTGTCGAATGTCGTGACAACCTTGGGCCCTTCAGGGTTCTCGCCGAAGTTCTGGACGTCGGCAGCCACTTCGTCCTTGGAGGTCATTATGGCAGGAGGGATCGAAAACCCTATTGCATCCGATGGATCGAGCATTGCTATTTGCAGCTACGAACTGCCACTTGTCCTGGAACCCTCTCGTAGCTTCTGCACGGCCTCCCGAGTAGCACCTTGTGCGGTCTTGACCACTTCCGCCCTCGCTAAAGCAGGATTTGCGGTTAGAATAGTGACTTAGGTGCTTTTCAGAAGACGATACGTCAGTGAACGCAACGCCGTAGGGAAATCTGAAGAAGTCCCCAGCCATAAGCTCGATGACTACAATACACGTCAAAAGAGATCTAGACTGTGACTTCGCGTGTCATGATATAGATCTCAAGATTCAGTAACTCGCTTAAGCCTCGGCTAACATGGTTTGTTTACATTCGCGAGAAGTGATGTCTTTTTGCTGGAATATTCTTCCCTTTGGAAGCCCCTGGATGATTAAAGCAATTCACACATTCAATTCGGAATCGCCCTTATTGTCTGTTATGCCCTGCCAACAGGCCGGATTTGCGTGCATTCGAACACGCTCGCCGACCTGGAAGCCACCTACATTGTCACCCACTGCGGAGGTGGTACTTGCTACTTCGTGGCCGAGAGTGGTTGGGAGGTGACGGAGAAGTCCTTGCTTAAGTATGGTGAAGACGCCCGGGGCCAGCCCAGCGGATGCGACTTTGCCAAGAACTTCTTGATTCGAAGGAGTCGGGATGGGTGTCTCTTCTAGGTGAAGGTTGTGAGAGTCTTTGTGCAGGCGCACTGCTAACATGGTGTTGTCGTTCATTTCGGGTGAGAGAGAAGAAGGGTCACTGATCAGAGAGGTACGTGCGAAAGTGCGTTTCTGAATGTGTTTGTATGTGTAAGGAGAAGATGAACCTTATGCGGAGCTGCAGTGCTGCTGTTTTCGATGTTTCTCTTTGGAATTACAGCAAATTATCGGGTGGAATCGAGATGAGCGAAAAGAGATCGAGGATGGATCTAAGAATCAGGTTTAGAACACCGCCCAGAACAGTTGAAAATCCGGCCCCCATACCTTGTACCTAAACCACGGACAGAGGCGGAGTGCCGAACTTGGGCTTCCGAAAAATGGACTTTGTAAATCATCCATCGGACTCTGCTTCATTTCCGCCTGGGCAGTGGGATAGGCAGGGTATTGTGCGGCTACGTGAACCCTGTTCCTAACTTCCTGAAGCCATCTCCCCGTTGGAAGTATTGTTGATTTGTGCCGACCACCGTGACAAGTATGTAAATAAATCAGAAGGACATAGTGTAAATACTGTGTTTTGCGTTGCTGATTTGGCGAGCCGACTGAATGTCTGAAGCAGCAAAAGGAGACTTGCCCATCTAGTTTGCAAATTAGACGAGAGAACAGCATTACAAGGTAAAATCCTCTCTTTGTAATCTGAAACTGACCATGAAGCTATCGTTTTCCACTTGTATCATTGTAGATATGGGATTGACTGTAGGGTTTACGTAATTGGACCAGATGTCTCTGGCACTATCGCGAAAAGAATGTCCAAACCCACTCTGCTCAGCAAGCTGGGCCCCATCCTCATGACAGGGTTGAGTTGGCTTCTTATCCATTTTGCGTCGCCCTTGTCGCTGTGCCCGTGCTAACAAGTTGATTCAAAAATTCGAGGTCACCTTCAAACATAAACTCCCCGAGATCTATCCCCAGTGGTGAGGTATTTGAATTGAGGTTTGGAGGAAAATCGAGGAACATATCACCGCTCATTGCATAACCTTCGTCATAGCCAAAACCTGGTGGTACATTGGCCATTGAGGCCATATTAGCGTGTGAAATGAGAGGCATGGAGGAAGGAGTTCCAGCTGTCAAGAGAATTAGTACACCACCGCCACTGCTCACACGGTATCGAGAGCTTACATGACATGTCCAAAACCTCTATGATCTTCTCGACATACTCGGCGCACCTGTCAATCATTCTGTTTCCGGTGTCAAGCTTTCTTAAGGAACTCGCCGCCGAGACCAAGGATTTCTGTAGATCATCTGTAGAGATTGAAGATCGGAGAACACTCGGTCCACTCCCATTTTGCGATCGGACAACCAAAATGGTAGCAAATAGTACAAGAGCAGCATTAAAAGTGTAGTAGAGACTGAACCACCAGGCGCCTAGCCATCTTCGTCGCTTATCCGTGGAGTTGACGATAGTGCTGATTACAGATATTATTTCCGTTGAGGAGTGCGTACAGACCCTGAAAACCACGCCAATGTCAGCTTCTTAAATTACCACCAAAGGAGAACGTCCCCGAATATCAATGTTCTTTGAGCCTGCACTTTGCCATGGTCGCCTCATAATTGAAAATCTGTCACGGAAATGTGCCTCGGGCGGGGTAAAGGAAAATCGGTGCTTACAAAATACTGTTGCTACCTATCTGCTGTAAAAGACTCGAGTTTTGGGGACCTTCGTTTAACGAGTCGCTTCCTTTGATGTCCAAGAAACTCTCCAAGATTGGTCGGTGCAGCAGGATACGGAGATTATGATGTCGCAAGGTTAAAATAATTCGAAACTTTTCTAAGGTTGGCACGGTATGATCCCCTAAAGCTGGGGATGGGGGGATCTCGGCTGCAGGCCTCAGGATCAGCGCCGGGGGTAGACCACGTTCCCAGCTGACGAGGTCCTGTTCCAATTGCAGGATGCGAGATATGTTGTCCATAACGCTCACATGCCTGTCAGATCCAAGATTGCTATCGTAAGACGTCTTTATGATATTCCACATAATCTTGTAGAGAGTTCTGGAGCGACGATTATCAGTGTGGGCATTACAATGCACTCGAGTTAACAAAGCTCACATGGTTGCGTTAAAAAATTCCAGGCTGACTTCGTGGTGTGGCATTATTGGTGCGGGCGAGTCCCGAGTCCTAACATGACATGGAAGATCAATCATCAGGTAATCCTCCGGAATTGCTGCCGGTCTGCCAAATGTCATACTGAGTGTTCGATCAAGGATCACACAGCCGTACCACGTTCGTTTCCTATACTCTTGAATCAACGGAGAGAGATGTTTTGACGCTTTACTTGAATGCAGTCCAAGTTGTAAGGCGGCTTTGACAGCAAGCCCATGGATGGTCCATGTCTCTACCGATCTTTGCGTACCTTGAAGATACTGTCCCATAAGGAGGAGGAATTGGACTAATTTAGTAAGTAAGACTTCACCGCGGACGAAATAGTGGCAATACTGACCAATCTCAAGACTTGTGCCCCGCATGACTTGCTTTTCACATATGGCCATCGCACGTTGGTAGTATACGTTGGATTCCTGGGCACGTTTTTCTGCGCTAACCTCAACATTGATAGCCGTGCTTGTCGCCATTGCCATGACCATATTGAGCAGTCCGAGCCAGGACCTCCTCATTCGCGTGAAATTGCTGCTTCTCATTGCCTCGTAAGACTCCCAAAAGGACTCTTCGTGGATGTATGGAAATAACAAGCCAGTGTCCCGAAAGTACTGCGAGATCAATTGGCAAGTCCGTTCTTCGGAAGGTAATGCGTATGTGTCCATCGCCTGCTCATTGGCCGGTGAAATACTTTTCCTCATCTCTTGGTGGCCAAAAGGCGATGAAGGTCTCGACGCGTGCATCACACCGATTTCTGACTGCAGCATCTGGTTTCCATTCACATTAGTATTGGTCTGGGCTGGAACGGCGCAAGAAAGTTGAGCCGCAGCACGACATATATGGCGATTAAGGGCGATATTCGAGGAGGGGCCTGTAGACAATTAGCGAGTGCTTGGGTCAACTTTGCATCGATTCATGGTCACCAAAAAAGCCACAATCCTGTTCGACACTGAATATAACGCCACCCACACCATCCGTCTCGTCCTCCAGAGTGACCGTTTGCTGCACGTTTGGTCCAGATACATTCGCGGGAGTTTCCTGCCTGGCTGAGGTCGTACCGTCTATGCCCTCGGGATAACTTCCGTCGTTTTCGGTTTCATCTGCAAAATACATATGCCGCGGCGATTGTACTGCTTGAGAAGCTTGAAGCGCAGATATATTTTGTTCTACAAGCTTGAGCCTCTCCTCGATAGAGTAGAGATAGTCCTTCCCAACGATAGCATTGACGGTCGATGCTGGCTGAACATACACACAATTGAAGTTCAGGTCATTACAGGCCGAACACTTTGGCCTCATGCCATCGCACTACCGATAATTCGTGTTTCAGCAAGCTGTTCATCTGTGACAGGCTAGAATCAAGTCAAAAGCAGAGAGACCTCAATCGCGATGACAAGTAACACTGAGCAACTGACGCAAGCCGTACAAGACTGAAAAGCATATGAACAGTGGGAGAGGTTCCTGAGCCTATGACCTAAAGCCTGAGACCTACGATCTCAAGCCCTTGGAGCCAGTGAGTGGCGGCGAGGAGGAGACGGAACTAGATAACAGGAAGACAATATTGACCTACACGTGACTTTCTGGTTCTGCATGCACTACATGCAAGTGAAATTCGTCGGCGTTTGGCGCCAGCTGTCTCCATTATCGAATTAAAGTGAGCGGAGTGCTGTATTAGTATGGAGGGCCCCAGGGAGGAAGAGGATAGAGCGAATATTGCACACGAATCCTTCGGGTGCCAGGCCAATGCAACTCGAAGTCTCCTCGTTATGTGGGGGGCGATAGTCGGAATGGTAAGTAGGTGGTGGGTATTCGTGGGGGCGAGGGAGATAGCAAGAGATGTTATCAATTGCAGGCAATTTCGAGGGGATTGTGAGGAGACAAATAACGGTCGTGGACTCCAGCCAGCATGAAAGTTCGTCGATGCTGCGGGGAAGGTTTGGGGCTTTTGGGGTGGGGGCTTACTTTTTCAGGGGAAGCGAACGGGCCTGAGGAAACTAATAGCCTGACTGGCAGCTGACTTATGTTACAAGCACTGTACCTTTCTCTACCCCATAAAATAAAGGACTACCACTCAAAGCGGCAGGGCTCGTTGAATGCAGTGTGAACGTCAGTTGTAACTAAAATTCCGCTCGACCAATCATATAGCGACATTTGTCCTGCACGTGATTGTTTGACAAGTTGT